>JAGDYQ010000253.1:724037-752073 GCA_021962125.1 Bulinus truncatus
CTGCGCCAAGTAAGAGATTTTAACTATGGATAAATCCCACACCTTTATATTGATCATCAATAAGCTTGCTTAAAGCCTGGTGCATACAAACAATTAATAACATATATTTAATTGATTTTATTAACACATATAATTTAACTAGCCTTAAATTTTTTAATAAATCCGAAAAAGAAATGGAAGATATTATTTAAGTCAAACTCGCAGACCAATGAATCATGAAAATATTATCAAATATGGTTTAACGATCTTGCAATAGCAGAAGATGGCACTGGTTTATCAATTAATTCCAGAGAAGCGTTAGCATGTAATATTAACAAGACTGACGTCAATAGAACCGCATTGAGCAGCTTAAATGGAAGCCACGACTTTATAATATAAAGATTCGATGATGGTATGTCTAGAACTAGCGCATGCAAATGCTGCTTTGAAAGTTTAAATTGAATCTTCAAACAATGCAGAAATAATTAAAGATCAGAATAGACATGATACAGATTTTGCATGTTCCACCTCCAATAAGATATGACTTTAAAGAGATGATGAGAATCAAATGGTGTATCTCTAGATTTGTCACAAATCAACAGACCAATCTGCAAGTCTTTAAATAGAATGTTATGTCTTATTGAACTGAAAAAACTGTTGTGAACACTTGATGCAGCATTAAAGTGGTATTGTAAATTGGCCTTGCCTTCGCCGACAAACAATTGGGAATATTAAGAAAATCATTATACAGGTTAAACCGTCGTATATGGTTGTTAAAGAGTCAAATCAAGCATGTCAATAGAGCCTAGTCAGAAACAGTCTTATATGTCAAAAAGACCTCAACAGAGTCTAAGCTCAGAAATAGCCTTGCATGTAATGTGCTATTGCTCAACCGAATGTGCATGGCAATCGTAGACTGCACGCAGTTCCAGCTGCAGCGCCTCAGAGTAACCACATGACCATCAAAAGATAAAGTCTGAACTGGAAGATATTTTTTGAAACAAACGGCAAACGATTGAATCATTAAACATTGCGGATATCAAACTGCTCTTTATTTGCTGTAGTCATGGACCAACGTAATTTAGAACTTTCGGGTTCAAACTGAAATATGGGCCAAGAAAATTGGATTTTCAAATCGAAAAAGCTACTGAAAATCGTCTGCTATCAATCAATACATAGAACTGTTTCAGGGTTAGATGCCCAGAAATGTCTTAAATGCTTTTTTTTCACACCTTCATCATATCTGGATTCAGCAGTAGCACTGACGCCAGCTGTTCTTTCGTCGTCTTGCTGGATCCGGTTGCATCTTGTCATGAAAACTGGTTTGAGAGGAAGCTGCACAGATAGAGAAGGTAATCTCAGCATCAACTCCTCTCCATCAGAAAAGTTTGGAAGTTGAAAACAACGAGTTGAAAACGTAATTGGAAGTTGAACAAACAGCATCACTCGCCACTTTACATAAAAACAAATAATCGAATTAACCGCCAACACTTTGAGAGGTCATTTGAGGATAAAACATGAAATGGGCGCCTTTGACTATAATCGATTGTTGACATTTTTAGCCAAACGCCATCATAAAGCTTTCACAGCATGATCGCTGTTAACGAGTCCTGCATAATGTAATAATCTTAATACTAAAAATAATCGCTCATCTGTTAAAGAATCGTTTAGCGTTCCATGCGTTCATTTTATTTAGATTTTGTTCCAAATCATCTTATCTTCTACTGATTAAAGTTTGGCTACATTTTTTGAGCAATATTGCAACCAGTCATCTTGACATCGACAGCTTGACGAAACAATCGGACACATCAATGCAAAGATACGTGGTTCTTTAAAACGAAGTTGGAAGAATCATCGCTTTGTTGATACTGTGTTGGTTCATTTTATCAGATTCGACGCAACAAATCTGAATGGTATTGTTGTTACTACAGATGGCCATAACGCCAACCTGAATTAAATTAAACTGTGGTCAAGCACAAGAGGAATGCAATATGAGTGAAAATATGCAGGTGTTTCAACCCAATCCATTCGTTGGACAATCGCGCTTTTGACGTAATAAACTTCAGCGGTTTAATAACTTAAATTTGAAAATAAAGATACAATAGTGATCCAAAAAGCCAGCCTGATAATAATCGTAGTTGCTAAATATTATTGTGAATCTCACCAGCGATTGGCAGCCTTTGAAATCTTCGAAAGTCAACCTGATCGAATCTGAGACCATATACGTTGTTTCGCCCAAAACAAAATTTAATGCCTTGAACTTTTGCCCGCAACATGCTGACTGTTAGAATGTTGCCTTGAACTCAAACATCGAGAACGGTAAATTCCAAAGAACTGGTTTGTTATGGTTGCTAAACTGATGTTATCGTAGCAAGGAATGGAAAGAAAATAGTCTTATCGACGCAACTTTTGATACATCAGTTTATTTAAAATCTAGGTATATCGACTCTTTCTCTGCTTTCCGGAACGCAAAAGCAACAACTCTGCAAGAAATAATATCAACTGAACAAGAAATGTTCAATGGGCAATCTGTGGAGCAATTGTCAAACATCTTAATGGATGTCAAGATGAAATGCGTCGAAGCTTGCTGAAATGTCCTAAAACCTTCGACGGTAGACTCAACTGATTTGCCTGTTCGGGCTTCGGTGGTCTGAAACGACCTGAACATTTCAAGATGGATCAAAACCATCTGTTCCTCAAACTGTTGAGGAATATTGCTGAACACAGTTGTCGACGCCGCAATTGGAGCAATACATAATCGTCCACTGAAATGAAGAAAAATAGAATAAAGAGCGGCACGAAAATGACTCAGTAAAAACAATAAACTGCAACAGATTCACGTGAATCGGATGAAACAGTTCGGTTTCTTGTTAACTATAAACGAATCCAAATGACTAGCTCCACAGCCAATATATTTTAGATTTGTTAAAAGCGCTTAACGAGAGCGCTGCACCTAAACCCTTAAAAAGCTGTTACAGATTTCAATGATAGTGACCTCTTCAACCTTGGCGTTCAATTAAAAAACTATATTTGAGATTTTATATTGTATGCAATATCTCAGTTACGTCCGAAGTCACCCAGCAAATGGTTGAAGAACTGCTCAACTTCAGAGTCACTACAACTTTATTTTCTTATCTGCAGACAAATTTTATTATAAAAACATCGAAAGTCAAATAATGCAGGTAGTCGCTTTGAACTGATATATATGCTCTGAAAACAAAGAGTTCATTAATCGTGTTGCATTTGTAGTTAAGTACAGCAAGCTGCAATGTTATTAATAATGATTAATTAATCCGTCAGACCGTTTAACTGAAACAAGTTTAGCTAAAAATAGCAGTAATTAAATACCTGAAGATTTGTTTCAATAATAGTCCGTTCGAAATGAGTCAGCGTCTTCAATGCCCAGTTTGAATATTTTTAATATTATCTTTTAATTAATACCAGATTAAACACTTGTTAATGACTATATTCTATTATTGTCTGTAAAAGTTGTCTTTGTCATATTTTGCTTCGTCTCCTTAATTCTTGGCAAGTGGCGCCTCTTTTGAATCTTGTCCGTCTCCAAAAACAATATTTTGTCCGCCGCCAATTGTACGCAGACGACGATGCGATTTGATTCATTCATCCATCCATTCATCTATCTATCTATCTATTCATCTATCTATCTATCTATCTATCTATCTGTCTGTCTATCTATCTATCAGTCAATCAATCAATCTATCTATCTATCTTTAAGTTAATCTTCATGTAAATGAGTCTTCACCAAAGAAGGCAACATTTACATCATACATATTATATTATTTTCGCCACACATGAAATATATATATGTATGGTATGTGTTATACTTTATCTTCGTTCAGTAAACGCAAATTTTTTAACCTCCATTTATAAAGTCTTATAGCATATGTGGGTTGTGAACATGCAGTCCATCTGTTCAAACGAATTTAGAGCATCTATATTATAGGAACCAGAAGAACTGTTCAAAATGATGTCCACCTGAGCGTTGACGCCGAATGCTCGGGGAATCACAACTTGTACGCACAACAAAAGTTCCATTATTCAGAGATGATGTTCTTGTTTATGTCTTTGTGTCACTCCCACAGCCATCTAATGAAATTTTTATTTTGGTTGAAAAGACAAAGAGATCACTTCTGGAAAATTCCCTTCTTTCCGTGTCATCTTTGATTAAACTCAGTTTTATGATTGTTGCTTCCGGATAGTGAAACATTGTTCAATTTGAAACATTTAAAGATTGTTGAACAGTTTGGCTCGTTTATCCTCAGTACTTCAAGAATCGTTTTTTTTTTGAGTTTTTTCAGTTTTCCATGTTGTTTCTTTTTTATAAATAAACCGAACATTTCTTTGTTGCCGCTTTAATGGGAATTGACCTTTCAACGGAAGCGGATTTGGAAACAATATGCTACTTTTAGTATAACAGTTCAGGATAAAAATACTTTCTTATGATATAAAAAAATACTGGAAATTAATTGAAAATAATAACGAATTTTGAGATCATCAGTCCTCGAAAGTTTTAATTTCAATATCCACCATAAAGATTTCTGGTTTTTTTTATTTCCGTGATCCACCATGTAAAATATTTATTTTTTTATCAAGATCCCGGCTCATAAAATATTGGGTTTTTTTATCTGTGGATCCCGTCTATAAAGAGTTGGTTTTTTTATTTCGGTGATCCCGCCCATTAATATTTGGGCTTTTTTTTGTTCAGATCCACCATGTAGTTTGGTTTTTTTGGGTCAACAAGATCCACTAAAGATTGTTTTTTTGTGCTCCGTATCCACACGCCAACAAAAAAATCATCAAAGGAAAGAGATACGTTAAAAGCGTCAACATAATAATAGTTAATGTCTCCTTTAGCTTTGTAGATCGAAAAACGTCACATAAGAGGGCATATCATCTCCGGCTTATTTAAAAAATGTATTAGTTATCTTCCGGAAAAAATTTTCAATGACTACCAAGCGGCAACACATATAAGCCCGCGTTGAAGATGTATGTAACAAACAGCACGAATAAAGTTGTTAAAGGTGATAGAGGGATAACAACTATGCAAGCTGTAACATCGTGAACGTGCTGACTGCTGATACGCAATGTCTCTGCTTGTTGTAATGAATGAGCTATTTTATTATTTTAGTTTTGCGTCGCATTTATCAAAGTTGTGTTGTGACGATATCATCGCTTAACTTTGAACAAAATCTTCAGGGAAAATCGGAAACTTTGACGAAAAAAAGCGATGCATATATCTTAGGTCATAGTTGTGTTTTAAGTGCCTGTTTTGGGGGAAAGACCAATTGTTCCTGCGATGTTATGTGTCTTTTATTTATAACCATACGCACCCTGCAAAACCTTTTCGGTAATGAGTTATATCCCACAGGTCTAGATCAAATATATATTTTGGTCGGGGCAGATCCGATTCACGACTGTATGTAAACTGAACACCGTTTACCAATCTCCATTTCTGATCGGTTCGCAGATTGAACTGTTTTTAATGAATATTTTTTTGCACCAAAAAGGTAAATGATTGAATAATCGATAAAACAGCGAAAAGAAAACAGTGATTGACCGCAAATTGGGCCAAAGCCGGCGACAACGTCGCCGTTCAGCGCAGCATGTTGCAGCTTTTTTTAGC
Organism: Bulinus truncatus; assembly: GCA_021962125.1. Taxonomy (NCBI): domain Eukaryota; kingdom Metazoa; phylum Mollusca; class Gastropoda; family Planorbidae; genus Bulinus; species Bulinus truncatus. The sequence continues at coordinate 729,661 of JAGDYQ010000253.1, forward strand.
AGCAGCAACGGCATATTGCATATTATAATCAAACGAACAATAAAGATTTGCATGCATAAATGAACAAAACTGAGGTGGATCAGTAAAATGATAAACGTCTGCCATTGAAATATTTTCTCAAATGGTCTTGAGATATCAGTAGAGTCAGCAGCAGCTGTGTGATTGGTAAAATGGTCGTGACCGCACTTAATTGTGACTTAATTTGACTCCGACTGTGATTCTGAATGCCCCACTCATTGACGGATCCTTTCTTCCAGCACCAACCAGCAATCAACATGTTTCAGAGTTACTTCTAAAGGTACTTTTAGATGCCTCGATAATCTGAAAATAATCGAAAAGTAAATTGTTTGGTAGAAGTTGTTACGCATTTTTTCGTTTTGACCAACCGGGACGAAGCCCTTATCTTTACTTTGTTTAGTGAGGCCGTCTTGGGAGAAAGAAAACAGTGGTCAAAAAATCAATTAAAATATATCAGGATTTCATCTTTAGTTACTTATCTGTTATCGGTGCACAAAAATGATACAAAAACAAAGCAGCTTTCATTTTTAAAATCTTCACTCGTTTTTTTCATCAGTTCCAGCTTAGAATGCCACGTCAAAATGTTATCAGATCACAACATCAGATTTGTTCACTTCCGATTCAATATCTTTGCTTCCGTTTATCAACGCAGCCCGAATCAAACCAGGACACTTTAAATAACCTGACAATCACCGGGACAACCTGGGGAGATCTAATCAATCAATGCCCTTAATATTATGGTAAAGTCTATAAACGAAGGTCTTTATAAACAAAAAAAAACAAGCTGCACAGTTTAAATTGAAAATTCTAAATTAGCAAATTCTAAAGTCATTAGTAAAACCCATTTTGTTGAAAAACCTGCGCGTATAACTTTACTCACCAATTCGCAAATTGCCCCGCGTTTGGCAATTAAGAATATAGATTTCAAGTAATTAAGTTTCCTCTTTGTTCAACACTAACGTAGCTCAAAGACAGCAAAGATAGATCAATGTCGCGCCTGATTTGCATAGAAATGAGTTCGAATTTCTGAGTCAGCATCCTAACCTCTTGACAATGGGCTCCCCTGACCTCCTTACCTCTGCCATAACTTCTTAGAATAGACAATCAAAAATCTTTGAAGTTTTAAGCTTCCTCCTTCGATCTGCCTGTTTCAAATGTTCAAAAATGTTGCAAGTGAGCAATTGATACTGACTGACTGGTTAATCGCGCACTCCAAGTGCATTGATAAATCAAAGTCTCTTTTTTCAACGATGTTATTCTGCCAAAAGTTGAAATATCTCCAGATTATCATGATTTAAAAATAAATAACGATCAAATAAATGACTTTCAGCCAAATCTTGGACTTCATCTCGTCCATTTGAAACATTTGTCGCCAAAATTCGTGCCAAGAATATGCGTAATCATCCAACTCCAAATGTTGGTAGTTTATAAAAAGACCGACGGCTGTCCTGTTAGTCCGATCGGAAATAATGGTCTTTCTCCCTTTCGTAGTTTACTTTTTAGAACGGCAAATTACATACACCAGAATCAAGATTGTGGCAAAAGCTTTTTTTTCTTAAAAAAATAGAACAAGATTGACAGATTATCATATGGTGTCGACCAGCTATTTATTTCATATCAGCTTGCAGAAATTGTTTTGGATGCACCTAATTAAAGCCATAATGTAATATGCTAAACTCAAAATAAACCATCGCAATAAATTTATTCAATTTAGTTTTAGCTTGTTAATAGATAAAGCGTAATAATGATGTCACGTGGTAATAAAATATCAACATATAATCAACTAAAATTCTTTCATTGATAATTGTTCAATCTTTATCAAATAGAATGTGTCAGCATTGTGTTGTCTTTGGAAACGTGAATCATAAAGCAAGCTGAACTTATATTAAAGTTAACGACGACTAACCAGTTAATGTAAACCAGCTTTTGCCAAACGAAAAGTGGAGCAGATACAAGTTCCGGACGTCAAAGCAGAAGGTGAAAAGACGAAATATAAATACAAACTTCGATCGATATGGTATATTCGAGTGCCGGAGGCAAGTTTACGAAGATTCCAGTGTAAGCAACGAGCACTCAACACCCCATTTCTGTCTGAGAGTTAGTAAGTTTGAAGCTTCAGACGTTGCCAATTCTTTGAAAATGACTTCACCAGGTGCAGTCCACAAATTAATCGCAATCATTGATAAACCCATTGATCAACCATTTCCTCTGTGATAATGTCATGATGGCAGTCAAACCAAAACATTAAAAGTTTTGACACTTTTTTTATACATTTTTTGTCTCTGAAACAACACCTAGAAAAAAATCGGTTATTGTTGTTTTTAAACTGCTAAGAATTAATCTCGCGAAGGGATAAATAAAAAAGAACACACTTTTCTTCAAAGCTCTGGATTACCACTAATATTATCCAGATAATAAAAGTTATATTTATAGTGGATCATGCAAAAGCTGCAAATCGAGCAAAACATATCATTTCCACAATCGACCAGGTTACCGCAACATCGCATCCATCGATCTGTTGGATTAAAAACAGTCCGAAACGAACCCTTTTAATCTCATTCATCAGCGCCAGAAGAATCTCCAAAGTTACGGTCCAGGTAGCGCATTGATAGTGCTTTGCTTCATTTTTCCTTTTTTTCGTTCTTGCGTAAGCGCAAACAATCAAGACGTCTCAGGATTATGCGATATAGATTCAATAACTTTCCGTCTGATGGACAAAAAGTGTTCAAAGTGAATATTGTTTGTTCGCCCCCTCCTCCCGCTGCTGAGAGGGTCCAGCGCCGCCCAGACTGTAATGTCTCCTCAGTTCACCCCCAGTTACGCCACTGAGGTTTTATTTTAAAGTAAGTTGTCTTTTTTAAATCTGTAAGCCTGTGGCGTAAATGGGGAGTGGTAGGTGATGGTTCCCCTCCTGGGCAGCTTTATAGCCTGGCTCAATTCTTGCTTTTATTTAGCTTACTTGTTGGTGCCACCTGCTCAACTCCCGCTGAGATTGCTTCGTCTCTGCCAATCTTTTCACACGTTGTTGCCAGAGCAAATTTAGTAAAGCCCTAAATCCAGCTTAAAGATAACGCTTATAGGGCTTTGGTGCCGCAATGACTTTGCGTCTTAGCTTCTCAATGTTATGCGCTTCTTATCAATCGCCTGTTGAGCGGAATGCTCAAATAAACTGTTATAAATACTGAATCATTTCAGTTCCCCCGCAGTGAAGACAGGCTTACATCCTTAGTCATTAAAGACACATTTACAATATTTTGAAACAAAATTTAAATAGACTAGTTGTGTCGATTATCATGGTAGATGATATATTTTGTTATTAGCGTGTGTTGTAGCTAGTTGACACAAATGTATTTCGATCAATATAAAATGTGTGAAAAGCAACTTTTGATTTCGGAACGCATTTTTTTCTAAATAGGTTTTCTAACCATTGTGTGTTTATTTACCATAGTCAGGTGTTTTTTTTTAATCATAGTTACGTGTTTGTTTTTCATAGTCAGGTGTTGGTTTGTTATTTTTAAATTGTCAGATTTCATTATTTTAGTTGCCGATTTTTTTTTTGTTATCATCTGATACATAATACATATTTTGTGTATGTGTGTTGTTTTCTTCAGCGACAAAGTTCCATCTCAAACTTTAACATTGCTAAAAAAGAAAAAATATGAAATCAAAATTCAGATTCAAGGGCGTTAAATTATTAGTTTACCATGCCCGTAGCGTGCGGGGGGGGCGGCCTCCCCCTGCGTTTTGTCTGCCCCCCCCCTCTGTTTGTTTGCTCTACATAGTAACATTTATTTCCTGCCCCCCCCCCCCCCCCCCCGCTATTGGCCTGGCCCCTGCTGTAGAATGTTCATGCTACGGAGCTGGTGTGTACCCCACTGAATCGTTTAGAGTCAAGATGAGACGGTTACTTGTACAATTATAACAAAGTATAAGTCTTATATTGGACGTTCACTCTTCACAAACGCCATTTCACGACAACTACAGTGAATCGTTTAGAGTCAAGATGAGACGGTTACTTGTACAAATATAACAAAGTGTATGTCTTATGTTGGACGTTCACTCCTCACCAATGACATTCACGACAACTACATTGAGCTTATTTGTTTTATAGTTTTAATGTTCTTACACTATGGCTGCAACTAACTGTAAAATGACAAGTTTGAGCAATATATCTAGGTCAATGTGTAAACGTACAAATCTGAAAACAAACGATTATAATTATGCGCAGCTCATTCATAGATGCATAGATAAACTTGTGCCTATAAAACAAAATGTCACATAATATGTGAACGACCCCTTTAAGTTATATTTTGTGCAGCTGGTCTTATACCAAAAAAAGAAAAAAATCACATGAACCGATATAGATCAGTACAAAACTACAAGAACATTTAAAAACTTGTTTTACTTTAAAAAAACCAATTCAAACTTACTAAAACATTAAAATTTGATTTCACGAACAAGTTAGAGTTCATACTTTATACCAGTATTTCTCAAAGTTTGAGAGCCACTGTTATAGAAAGATGTTCTTTTCGACATCATTTAACATTCACCTTCAACCCCACATCCCACCAGGTAAAAAAAAATATTCCAATTTTTCAAACTCTCTTTCCCCTATTTTGTTGACGTAAAAAGTGGAAAGCCCTTAAAAAGAATACATCCACTCAAAGAAATGTATACTCTTACATATGTAATATATGCGTTGATACATAAAAGGCGTTATTAATGTACGTCAGAACCTGTCCAAAATCTACAATAGTTATTTATAGATTGACTCAGAAAATTTCCACTTTCTTTGCCTGAAAAATTCCTCAAGTCTCTCCATTTCAAAAGTGTGACAAGATCGAAGTATTAAAAGAAACATTCCAAGATTCATTCAAAGTCTCTACCCCGAAAGAATTAGCGTCACCGGCCATCAGCTTACATTGTGTCTTCACTTTCTCTCTTACCCCCCAACTCATCCCCCCCCCCAACTCATCTCCCCCCCCCCCGAACTTCCCCCTGAGCCTCAATTAACATAGCAATAAAAGTGAATTGTGTTGACTTGCCTAGTTGAATGTTGTCCCCCACTGACCAGACTCGGCCCGCCCGCCCCGCCCCACCCCCGTCCGACTCACGTACCGTCAATAGTAGGGGGGAATCTCGTCTCCCACTCGCAGAGACGTCCCTGGTGAGACCCGCACGTTCTACTAATATTTGCTGTCAGTATCACAGAGATCAATACAGTATCGATCTGTGGTACCAGATCATCTGGACGTTGTCCTCACCACAATCATGATTAATTGATAACAAACATAATAGATGCAATCACTGGAGTGTTTGATTTTTTAATTATTATTTTCGTACACGCAGATTTATTATTAAGTTCGTTTTCTTGGAATCTAAGTTGTAGTTTTTTAATTTTAAAAAGGTTTTTTTTGTTGTTGTTGTTGTTGTTGTGTTTTTTATAAGAATTTAAAGACAGCAAATATTTTCACTTCACATTTTCTGGGGTTTTATCGGAAACGGCTAAAACCATCAAGGAAATTCGTTAGTCCTTTAATGACCATCACAAATCAATAGTATCGATTTTTCCCCCATATGAATTGTATAATCGGATATTTTATAACCTGGGCTAATGATCAGACATTCCAAAAGAACGAATGGACATGCAAAATAGACATTCAACTACGACTTTTCATATAGACATTTAATATAGATATTCTTGATGGCAGTAAAACTCGTAAGAAGTGAATGAATATAACTTAAATTATTCAAATAGTTCGTTATTTCTAAATTTAAAAAAAAAAACAAGAAAAAAATGTTCGTTCTATAACTCAATTAAATAGCGATTCAACAGTCTTAAAACTTCTGCTACAAACTATGCTTCTCCACAGAATAGTTATCATAAAGAAAGCGCCTCACTATTAAAAAAGTCAAATACCGATGACTCAAAACAGCCGCCATGTATATTATTTTCATTTTTAATAGTGTAGCACCTAAACTTTTTAGGACAATACAGAAATATGGTAGCTCAATTTTAAATTAACTATGCGCATTCTGTATTGTTTATTCGCAGTAACTACGGTTCTGTCTGTTCAGAATCCGTATTATTTTTGTCCAGGTATCATCCATATATGTGCGCATGCGCGACTTTCGGGACTCCGTATTTTTAGCGTTTTCACTTTCTTTTGACCTAGTTTTAGGCCTATATTCTTATTTTGTAATTTAAAATAATTCAAAGCCGTATTTATTTTGAAAAAAATATTATAAAAGCTGAGAACTTAATTTGTATAGAAATTAATAGAATTTCTTATTTTTTAACATTTTATTGCTAAATATACGGAGTCCCGATAGTCGCGCATGCGCACATATATGGATGTTACCGGGACAAAAATAATACGGATTCTGAACAGACAGAACCGTAGCCACTGCGTTGTTTATTTGCAATGTGTCTCTCATAAATGATGTGAATGCTTTACACATTCCGAAACAGTAAATGAAACGAAAGCAATTTATGTGTTTCAGATCCTGCAAACTTCGACCCATCATTAAAAACATTCCCGTAACTGATAAGTTAGATACAGTAATGCTACAAACAAATAACAATCAACATTATCAATTCATCATTGTGTAATTCTTCAGTAAAGAGGCTCCGTTGAACGCTGCATTGTTCTGTTATTATACAATATCGTACAGATTAATGTATGTGTGTATTCAACGTTGTCTCGACAGGGGGTGTAAATAATACGAGGACATGTTTCTTGAAATGGAGACAGTGAGTGTTAAAATGATTGACATCTTTAAGAGATGAAAAATCCTTGAATTATAAAGTATAAAATATAATTTAAAAAAAAAAAGAATTCTATTTTTAGAAGCTTTAACGGAAATGGAAACAGGTTTCATGTTCTCCTCCTGGTCAGGTTATTGTTCTAACACCCGGAAGTACAAATATCAAGTTTAATCTTCTTGTCAATATGACCTGACTAATTGTGTTCCAAGGAATCATATTGCAGAAACTCATTATCCTAAGAGCACTACAGTAGACTGGGGAAAAACACTCAGCTGTCGAATATTCAATATCGTGTTGGTATCTAATCTATTGTTTATATATTTTTTCTCAGTAAATCGTGTCAAGTATAGTAAAAGTAATCTTTATAGTTACTTACTTACTAAATGTACTAATGTTGTTTTTGTTGGTCTATTCCGACAGGAATAGCATAGATTATAAGATTAGAAAAATGGAATAAAAATATCAGCTATAGCATCAAAATACCAGTCATATCATTAAAATATCAGTTATTGCATCAACATATCAGTTATAGCATCAAAATATCAGTTATTGCATCAACATATCAGCTATAGCATCAAATGTTTCGTGTGGGCGGAATTCACCAAAACTATGTTTCTGTAAAACTGGTAGAAGAAGGATCGTCTTAACCCATATAAACTCTGGGATCCAGAAAGATCTACGAACAGCCCTGCTTTATTGTAGGTACTGATGCTGATCTTTTACACACGGTCCTGGTTTATTGTGGTTACAGTTGCCAATCTTTTACACATGGTCATATTTTACACACGGTCCTGCTTTATTGTAGGTACTAATGCTCATCTTTTACACATGGTCCTGCTTTATTGTAGGTTCTGATGGTCATATTTTATACAGGTCCTGCTTTATTTTAGGTACTGATGGCCATCTCTTATACACGGTCCTGCTTTATTGTAGGTACTGATGCCCATCTTTTACACACGGTCCTGCTTTATTGTAGGTACTGATGCCCATCTTTTATCCGAATAAAGAAAGATAGATAATCCACTATTTCTCAAGACCTACTTTACAGGGCTTCGTCATCAGGTCAAGCTGCTATTTGTCAACACACCCACCAACAATGTCGGGTTTTATCGGTACAACCAAATACGTACATCGCCCACTGAAATATGTTAGCGCTACAAATAGAAATGACTGGACATTCTTATGTCATGTGAACGTGGGTTTAGTGGGTGGCTGGACATTGTAGATCACGTGGATGATGCTCAGCGGGCTGACCGCCAGATAAAAAAAAAATAATAAAATAACAAATCCTCTCCTCTCATGTGACTCGCCTTTATGATTCATATGCAAAAAAATACTTCCGTTTTGGTAACTGACTGATGACTTTCGGGCCAATCGTTAGCAATCTGGTTGATCGTCTGCTTTTATAAGATTTATGTTTTGTTTTTTTTTTTTTGTTTATTTTTTTTCGATTTCCTTTATTTTTATTTTGTTTGCTATCCCCAGTGGTCTCTTACTACGTCACACAAAATATACTTTTTTTTTGTTCTTGTTTAGTTGTTTTTTTTCTTAAATCCTTATCTCTGATAAAATCTTGTGTGGTTTGTTGGGCAAGGGTTGAAGGGTGGGGGGTATGACGGAGTTGAGGGGTGTGCGGTGGACGGAGGGTGCCTTAAGAAATTCTGAGTGCGTCTGGTGTACCGGATCAATATGTCTGTGACCAAGATGGCGGCGTCGGTTTGTTTCTGTCCATGAACTCTTTGTTTTCACCTGGTTCATTTTTCACAAAGCATCAATGTGTGAGTGATTAAGTGTGTCTGGTGTTTCAACGTGTGTTATAGTGTGTCTGGTGTTTCAAAGTGTGTTAAACTGTGTCTGGTGTTTCAAAGTGTGTTTGACTGTGTCTGGTGTTTCAAAGTGTGTTTGACTGTGTCTGGTGTTTAAAGTGTGTTAAAGTGTGCCTGATATTTCAAAGTGTGTTTGATTGTATCTGTAGTTAAAAACTATATTTACGTGTGCCTGGTGTGTCTGTTGTTACAAAGTGTGTTTAAATGTGTCTAGTGCTTCAAAGTGTGTCTGGTGTTTCAAAAAGTGTTCATGTGTGTCTGGTAAGTCGTTATCTGGATGTGTCTTAATATTCTGGTATTCAAGTCGTGTCTGACTATGCCCTGAAAATCGGACTCATTTTGTTTTTAGTAGTGTCTAGGTGTAGTTTGATATGTGTCTGGTATATCTGAATAGTGTCTGGTATGTCTGGAATAGTGTCTGGTATCGTCGCGAATGTGTTTGGTAATGTTCGAGTGTGTCTGGTATCTCGTGAGTGTGTCTGGTATGTCCGAGTGTGTCTGGTATGTCTGAATGTGTCTGGTATGTCTGAGTGTACCTTGAAGTGTCTTATTGCAACTGATATGTCATTCTGTGTCAGATACGTCTAACTGTGTCACGTATGCCTGTATAAAGTGTCCATGTCTTGTGTCTTTAGGTGCGTCTGAAACTATATGTGAATCGCCTCGTCTGATATGTGTGTGTCTGTGTATGGCTTGATTCCCCTGCTCGTATAGTGAGTCTGGGTGTGTCTGGGCGTTTCTGATGTACCGGATCGATATGTCTGTGGCCGAGATGGAGAAGGTTTGCTTTTTTCCCGATGAATTTGTTTTTCTTTTTATCATCAAATTAATTTCGAACTCATTTTCATCACATGTAGCTGTCCATCAGCCAACGATAATCACAGCTTAACTTTTTTTTATATTTGTATTTATGTTACCGGGTACATCGACTAATCATTTTTAAAAAAAATAATTAATTAAAGTTAATTTCTTAAAATCATGTGACTATTTTTTTATCTATAAAATGTATATGAATGCCGAAGGGTTGTACATCCGTTGAGTCTCTCCGGGGCCCAAGGTGTTAACTGGGGGGCCCATGAAGCCTGAAACGTGTTACCCTTACCTAGTACTGTTTCTGTTTTATTTTAAATGTAAATTTATTGATATAGGATGATCGTTAATTTGAAACTTTCATCTAACGACAGATGAAAGCACGTAGAGGATTTTAGTTATCATAATGTTTGAAACCACTCGGAGTGAAATAATTATACTAACACTCACACACACACACACACACACACACATATAGGAATAGACATGAACCTCGCTTTTTAACAAATAATAAAACATATCAACAACATGTCAACTTAAAACAGAAATATCTCCAGTATTATGTCTCAATGTATTATTACTCTCAACTTCTGGAATCAAAGAGAAAACATTAACAGAAATCGTTTTTTGTTTGTTTTTATGTTCGTCTAAAGCTTACATTTTCTACCGTCGATTTCCAACATGTTGTAATTGTGTCTCAACTATCAAACTATTCTATTAACCTCGTGAGGTGGTGAATTGGGTATTTGTTCACTTTTAAATGTTTTTATCTTTCTGATAAAGAGTACATTTATTCTTCTGTAAAATGTTCAATATGCCCCATTCAAACTGGTGAACAAACTGCACTTGTGAAATAACTGCACTGGTGAAACAAGTGCGCTGTTAAAGGAATACTGGTGAAACAAGTGCGCTGTTAAAGGAATACTGGTGAATTAAGTGCGCTGTTAAAGCAATATCACTAGTGACACAAGAGCATGGGTGACACAACAGCACCGGTGAAACGAGCGCCCTACATCACTCGTGAAACTGCATAACCGGTGAAACAGCAGCAATGGTGAAACAGCATCGGTTGTCGTATGAATACCCTCAAAGCTCAATAATGTGTGATAATATAAATCAGTGTTCGTTTTTATTTTTTTGGGTTGAAATAGTTCATTGCTGTTCACCAGTATAAAACTTGACTTACGTCACACAGTGATGGTGAACCTACTGAATGACTGAATGACTCAAGTAACTGAACGAGGCTGTTGTTTTGTTTGTTTTTTTAAGTAGATGCGTCGTATTGTTTCATGTTTTTAATACAGCATGATCAGATGCAGGCCCGTAGTGTGCGGGGAGGGGGGCAGGGGGGCCGGCCCACCCCCCTGTGTTTTGTCTGGCCTCACTCTGCTTATTTGCTCTACTTAGTAAAATGTATGACCTGCCCCCCCCCGCTTTTGCCTGGCCCCTGTTGTAGAATGCCTGGCCCCTGCTATAGAATTTTCACGCTACGGGGCTGATCAGATGAAGTGCATTCTTTCGCTATTCCGTCTATTGATGCCTGGTAACCTGCAATATAATCTTGTATTCCCGTTATTCATTTACAGAAGTGCAATGCTTAACTCTTTAATACTTATATTATCAGGGGTGATTATCATCACACTGCCAGCTAGAGATGTTTAAAATAACAATACCATGAGTTACTATTGAAATTTAAAACCGTTCTCTGTGTTGTTAAATGTCACAGATGTTTTGAGCCTGTATGGAACACACATTTGAACAGTTATGAATAAAAGAGGATAAACCAATTGATGCCAACTACAAAAAAACCAAGGGAAGCCTGTCAACTGTGAAACGCGGTTGAACGTCACAGATCAAAACTTCAATGGTTCTTTTCTTTACTGCTACCACTACACTACAATAGTTTGTATGTTTTTACAGACTTAGCTGATTTTTCTTTTCTCTTAGTAACTAGAAGCGTTAAGTAGTTTGATGATTTTTTTGTCTAAAAATCACTGACCATAGACTGTGCAGCACGGGTCAACGAGCAGCTGTCCAACTACATAAGGTACTTTGATATGATTCTTTACATTACAGGATTTACTATTTTACATTAGTTTTTTTTATAGTTTGGCAGCGTTTGTTATATTTTCTGCACGATGCCAACTGCATAATATAAACCTCAAGCTAACTGTGAAATTATTGCTTAACTAAATGAATCAAACGGGATAGTTGGAAGGACTATTTTCTCTACGAGCGCAACCATTGTTCAATAGTTAGTCAACCTTACGTCGTTATTTTTTTTCCCTTGAATGTTACTACCGATTTATATATAGAAGTCAGATATGGTGAAATACTAAAATGTTACTACAGACGTATAGATGATACCAGACAGTAGTCAGATATGGTGGAATACTGACAGGAAGTTTTCCCAGAAATAATTGCTATTGATTGCCAGAGATCTAATTTAAAAAAATAAAGTTATAATAAGTGTGTCGGGGCGGGAATCAGAGAGGGTGGGGCGTAGTTGTAGGAGTATGTGGGGCTGGGGAGGGACACGATGCCAAAGAAACGTGGTTATGAGCAGTGGAAAAATGTATCGATACCGAATCACGTGCAAAGTTATTTCCGCCGTTCGATACTTACTTTTTTTTTTAAGGAAGATAGATCTGAAAATTATGTTGGGGGGGGGGCGGGGGGTGGAGGGGATATTTTTTTTCTCAGAAACGAAATGACTGTCATTGGTGGCGGCCGTGCAGTGACTGGGTGTATATTTCACTATTGACCGGTGTGATGGATGTTTCCTGTTCCAGCCCACAGGATGCATTGATCCCGAGACGTGCCAGACACCTGTAGGACGCAGACTTGAAGAATCGTACTAAAAACACGTAGCTAGCTATGACAAAATGTTGAAATGAAGAGTTATAGAAGACGAGCCCCCAATGTATGCTGCTGCAAGTGTCTCAGAAACTGTATTTAGAGGTTAGAGAGTTTCGTTTTGGTTTTTGTTTTTAGACGCTTTCGATTTCTCTGTTGTCCGTCTGTTTCTGTTGGTTGCATTCCTGGGTTGATTATCTGTTGTGTGATTGATTTGTGCAGTCCTGTGGACACAGTGCACATTAATGTAGTATAGTATCTTTCATTATAGGCATAATATTTATAGATATAAGAGAGTATATATTATTATATATACACACACACACACACACACACACATACACACACACATACACACACACACACACACACACACAGTGAGAAACTTAACGGTCATGCTTTATCACTGTGTAATATGTTTTTCTAAGACAAACACACATTGTTTTTTATTTGTTTGTTTAGGAAAATTTTAACTTCAGGATCGCTGTGTCTCCCACTCCCCCCACACCCTACCCCTCCCTCCGATTGAAACCCCACGGTATCTCCGGTTGCAGGCTTTTATCAATGTCATCGTCTGGATGATAGTTTTTGGCGGGAAAAAGAAAATTGTTCGTAAGATAACAGGAATTAAATGTATACATTGTTCATAGAAAGCATAAAATAACGGTTTATACATAAGTTTGTCACATATTAATTTTGTCTGAGGTGCATTTACGTTTGTGTTATTATCATGACAATTGTGTTCGTACATATATATATATATATATATATATATATATATATATATATATATATATGTATATGGCGTAGAGCTGTTTAATATATGAAAAAAACGTGTTCCATAAACAGTCATATGACGCTACACTCGTGCAATAATGTTGTATAAATGTCAGTTAAGATCATTTAACTGGGCTGATGAAGTGTACAGTTAATGAGTGTCTATAACTTCGGTATATTAAAGTATTATGTGGTTAGCATAACACTCAGCCGCCTTTACGTCCCCAACTTTAAGTCAACTAACCATTTAAAGCTGGGCTGTGTACGAGTTGTATTGTGCTGTTCAGACATGGGAATATTGCAGGGCTATGTGCGAGTTGTATTGTGCAATTCAGACATGGGAATATTGCAGGCTGTGTACGAGTTGTATTGTGCAATTCAGACATGGGAATATTGCAGGGCTGTGTACGAGTTGTATTGTGCAGTTCAGACATGGGAATATTGCAGGGCTGTGCACGTCCCTTTAAGGCCTTTGATCCCCTCCGATGATTCATATGAATTAAGTTGAATTGTTACCTATATGAGTTAAAACAAACACTCCATTCGTCTGTTTTGGTCTGACCCTTTTGTCAAATTGAAGAGATTATTTTGGCCCGTGGTTCAAAAAAAAATTATGGTTACCCTTTGTCTTGGTAAATTTGATTCATCTGATTTATGACGATCTAATAATATTTATCAGCTCTGATTTTTCTTCTATTTTACATTATCAAATGAGACTTCACTTTCCTTGTGACCTATCCAATCATCTCGTGCAATTATTTGATTTAGATATAATAACAGATTGATTGCAGATTTGGTGTAACCGCAAAAATGAAATGTCCACATTTAAAGATATATTGTTTAAACAAATCACCTCTCGACGGATAAATGTGGGATTTCTAAAACAAAATATATTCAAGCTAAGTAGTGTTTATCTTAATTTTAATAACATAAATCCCATCTGGGAAAAAAACCCCAAATATAGACTTCTGAAGACACTTTGGTTAAATGCTGAATTTACATAGACATTTTGGTTCATGGAAGTGACTTTCTTTAACAAGTCAATAATTTTATTTGCCAACTTTCTTTGGTTGAAAGCTAGTGTTTCATATTGATTGTTATTTCAAGCCTAGTATAAAAATAATCCGTTCTTTTGAAATTTTTCTGAAAGTAAATGTCGCGCAGTTAGCATGTCAATATGCAGTGCTGTCTAGTCCAAATGTCACGCGAGTATAAAAATATAACTTTTGTGCGGTGTACCTGATATTGATTGGTTCATGACATCTCGTACCCTCACGTAGGATTTAGAATGAATAACTACTGAGTTTGTATCCTGAAAAAGTAAAGTTCCCCTCTTAGGGGCTTTCAGGGCAGATAAAGTGTATGTATGTGAAGTCCCTGTAAGGATGAGATGAAAACTCTTAGATCATATAAACCACTGATGGGACGGTTTTTATGGTGCCCTTCTTTCATCCCCCACCATAGCCGATAGTGCAATGGCCATGGAGACACTACGGGAGATATATCGGGAACTTGAGCCAAGACCTGAAAAATTTCCTTGGTCCTCACTTGGAGATCGAACCAGGTACCTCCAGGTTGACAGGTGAGCCCTTTACCGCACAACCATCCGACAGTTAAAGTGTAGAGTTCATCTGTTTCTGTACTCATTTAAGTTGGAGGGTGGGGGGGGGGGGATAGGAGTGACATTAAATTTCACCAAGACCTGAAAAAATCCCAAGGTTTTCACTGATGTTCGAAGCTGAGACTCCTCAGTCGACAGTCGAGCGAGCTACACCGCACGACCACCCGTCACCTTTTGTATCCAGTATTTTAATTCATTTTATTGCAATGTGGAATGTTGGTGCATCTACATAGAATTAAAAAAGACATGAAAAATGTAAAAAAATCTATTTAAACATTAAGATTATAATCATATTTCGAAATTAAGACACATGAAAAAATGAAAAGCGCATTTTAACATTAAAATTAAAATCATATTTGCTTCGATATAGTAATTATTTGGATGTACGAAATACAAGTAATTTGATATCAATATAGAATAGAAATGAGAGAAAATATAAAATGAATGCAGCTGTTATTGGGTAATTAATGTGTGGGTGAGTTGATTGGGCAGGAACTTTTATCACAGTGTGTGTAGTTGTTGTGAGTATACGTGTTTATCAATATGTGGCTGAAAGTATGTCAGTAGTCTACAACTAAATGTACGTCATCAGTTAATTTTACATCGTCCATATGCACACGGAAGTAGTACGTCATCAATGTTTAGCTGAGATAATCGATCATACTGTAGCTGTGTCTTGAATATAAAGCTGACGGTAAGTCCCAAATGTCTGGCCAAAATAAAAATGTTTGGCCAAAATAAAAATGTGTAGACAGAAAAAAAAATATTTAAAGCTGAGAACGAAATCCAGTACGTATTTTCTTTGAACAATGTTAGGCCTTCTCAATTAGGCCCTCTCAATTAGGCCCTCTCAATTAGGCCTTCTCAATTAGGCCTTCTCAGATAGAGCACTGTCAACACTGCCCATGCTGCACTTACCTGTTTCTATAGTACTGAGTACTAGTATCATTGTATGCAGTCACATATATAGTATACATGGGGCAACGATGTTGGTAGTACTAGTTAACTGACTTAATAACTAGAAGACATTCCACCATGGCCTACATAAGACCCACTCTCCTCCTGCCTGTCTAAATCCGACTCATAGTTTTTTTTTTATATATGTCAATAAATCAATTAAAATAATATCGTCGTTAATATGGCAAAAAGCTTAAGCCCTGATAATGTCCCGTGGAATCAAAATAAAAAAAAATGAATAAATCTGATCCTACAAAAAAAGGGGGCGGATCCCAGGATTCACCGCATTCCTCCATTTTCTAGTTTACTACGTCACATAGACTGGAAGGATGAGGTGGGGGGAAAGGGGAAAAGGGGGGGTGGTAATGGATCGAAGAGGATATCTGGGTAAGAGGCTCATGTTTTTTTTTCAAGGTCAGGACGTATTGACATATCGACACAGAAATATTTTAGTGTTCTAGAACGTTCACCCACATCGTCTCTCTCCCCCCCCACACACACACACCCTCTCTCCTTCTTCTACCTTCATCCCACAGTTTTTCTTTTTTTGTCTAGTCAAGTCTTTAGACATTAATTGACATTGACAAGATGAGATAAAAAAAATTAAAAAAAAAAAATGAACAAGAAAGTGGCCTGGGGAGATTCCATCTTTATTGTTGGTGAGCCCTGGGGTGTGGGGGTGTGGGTACACGAGTTAAGTGAGTTTTACCCCCAGTCAGGAGGAAGGGGGGTGTGGGGTACCCCATATGTATTGAAGAGAGTTCCACAAGTCTTATCTTTCAAGTCCTGAGATACCGCTTCCATTCAAAACTTTTAACTTCGTGAATAGAACTCATTTTACCTTTTTATAATTCATTTCTTCCCCCCCCCCTTGATTCGGTTATTTAAATAAAAAAAAAAAACTACTTTACCAAGAACTAGAAAGAATGTTTGGTTTATTGACTTCTTGATTAATCCATTTAAAGCCATTCGTTGAAGCTGGGTTTTAAAACTTGAGATATGGGTTGAAAAAGAAAACATCGGTGACTTTACTATTAAGTAGTAACGTAGCGTAGATTCATGATTATATTTTTGAAGCCGCCACTTCATGTAGTAGACAGAAAGGACTGAGAATTGATTGATATTCTCTTGAGTTATCAGTGGCCACGTCATCGTTTCTGGATAATTACGTCACCAGGTAAAGGAATGTGTCACCCACATGTGGCTGTTATGAGCTGTAATTGTTTACTGAAATTGTTTATCATATTTATTAACAAAAAAATATTGTTGTTTGTTGTTCATCATGTACATAGGGTATTGGTTTTGTTAATCATGTTTAACAACAAAGGACATTTCTGTCATTCATCATGTTTACCAACAAAGGGCATTTCTGTCATTGATTATGTTTACCAACAAAGGGCATTTCTGTCATTTATCATTTTTACCAACAAAGGGCATTTCTGTCATTGATTATGTTTACCAACAAAGGGCATTTCTGTCATTGATTATGTTTACCAACAAAGGGCATTTCTGTCATTGATTATATTTACCAACAAAGGGCATTTCTGTCATTGATTATGTTTACCAACAAAGGACATTTCTGTCATTGATTATGTTTACCAACAAAGAGCGTGGCCGTGTGATCGCAGTATTCACATCTTCATCGTGTAGTGTGTCTATGTTAGTTTCTGAGTTATTCAAATGTCAACTTAAATTCCATGATTAATTGAAATTCTTATCAAATAGGTGTACGTATGTATTTGCTGTCTTCTTTTTTAAAGTGTCCGAGTTAATTAACTCTAATTATTCTAGAACACTGAAGTAAATATTTTCTAGGCAGATACGTTTCTCCATTTCAGCAGTTTTATAGTTCAACTAGTTCAGTGTAAATTCTTCCAATCATGTATATCATCATACTCCTAGGGACTAAATAAATTTGTTTCTAGCTAAATATTCCAGACACAAGATACTCCAAACACAAGATATTCCAGACAAAAGATATTCCAAACATAAAGATATTCCAGATATAAAGATATTTCAGACACAAGATATTCCAGACACAATATTCCAGACACAATATTCCAGACACAAGATTCCAGACTAAATCCGGGTAATGATGGAAAGCCTCAAATTGTTCCCTCTAATCTGTGCGCACACACAATTGTAACAGTGCCCGTATAGACATTACTACAGGGCGCACAAATGTTCTGCTTTAATGCTGTATATATTCTTTTTATTACGCACCTCCTTCAAAATCTGCGCACATCCGATATCTTGAAGTTGGAAAACAGCTTAGTGAAACTTTAGGAAATGTTGATATTATTTGTTGATCAGGCATCAAGCCCTAACCCACTAGTAGGGCAGTGTATTTACTTTCCACTTCGCACACCTCAATGTTGATATTATTTGTTGATCAGGCATCAAGCCCTAACCCACGACTAGGGTAGTGTATTTACTTTCTACTTCCCAAGCCTCAATGTTGATAATGTATTTGTTGATCAGATATCAAGCCCTAACCCACTACTAGGGCAGTGTATTTACTTTCTACTTCCCGCCCTCACCCTCAAATAGTCCAGGCTGCTCAGGTATTGAAAACGTCATTGATGCCTTCATACAATTTTACAGTTGGGATTCCAACCTACAACCATGCAGCCCTATCACCATGACCGCCACTGTATGGTCGGTCATACACAACACAGAGATTATTTCAATCCAATATTGTTGAAGCAAACACTACATTATTGATTCCGTAACTGGGGGCCAGACATCCTAATGTCTTATTCTCTGAAATGCTCTGTTTAATAACGTGAATAATGGAACACGTTCCATCGAATAAGAAACATTATATGTTTTGTTTAATCATCTTTTAAAGTATATAATAGTCTGTATCGTATTAAAATATTCATGGAACCCAATTTGATATGGAAGTTTTGCTGATACAGCATAACAGTGAATAAAAAAAAAAATCAATCAATATAGCTCTACCCCCAGCAAAAACAATTAAAGATTTTGTAGCAGTGAATATAAATTCAGTTATTTTTAAAGCAAACCAATTAAAGATAGTTTATTGTGTGAGCGTGTGAACATGTGCGTGAATGTGTTTCACTATGTGTCTTGATAATCGCCTATACATAGTACATACCCAGAACGATAAAAGGTCTTTGTTAATTTGATTAAAAGTATCTTTATCATAATGAATATACGAATTAATATTTGGAAATTTTAAATCCATTATTTTAGTACATACGTTGTATTGTGGCCAGAGGTGTGTGGATCTTGAAATTAAGCGCCCGCGTCCTTCCATGGATTTCTATCAATAATCCGCGTCCGCGTCCGCAGAATCTTACAACATTGGTTTGAAGTCAGTCCGCGCGTCCGCATTGCTGGAATTTAGTTGCTTAAATGGGACTTGAAATTTTTTTGGTAACGCTAAAGAAGATCCGCATCACCCGCGAGTCCGCAACTTAACCATACGAAGCGTCCGCTGTCTGTCCGCAAATCGAAACAGCCCGCGGATCTGCGTCCGCAAGCGGACGCGTCCGCTGTCCGCTCATCTCTGATTGTGGCATGAGATGTACATGAAAATGAATTGAGAATGTAACAATGGAAAACTGCTAAATGTTATGTGAATTCAACAACTTTTGTCACATGCAGGCTATCTAGGGAAATAGAAATAGTAGGCCTACGGCAACACCTGTATAAGACAAAAACACCAACTTTGAAATGCATCAGGGAATTTAGGTCGCCACTAGATACGATGTGTTAATCAACACTATATTGACACGATCTCGCATACCAGGTGCATAACACAATATCTCACTCCAACAACTGGACATACAGTCCTGCTACACACACACAGCACACAACTCAGTCTCCAGTTTACACTCTGATGCTCTCCCCTGCTCATACATACCATAACAGTTATTCAAAGCCCTCAGAACACGCAGTCACTCAGTGACAAACTGTATGCTTTTTAAAAGAAAATATATATATATATATATATATATATATATATATATACATATATATATATGGTAAATCCAGGGCATTATTTCTGTATCCAACATTAGTAAGCCTACACTTTGCTTAATACCTATTGGATTAAATTATTAGTCTTTTCTGTATAATGCGATGCAAGGGCAGGCTGATAAAATAATCGATAGGTAATTGATAAACGACTGATTTATTCGTGCACATTCCTAGTGTTCTACAACCTCCTCTCCCTCTGCCGCCAGTCGGCTTCAACTAATCTACACACCACATGTACTTTACATGCCTACACACCATGTACTCTAAGATGTCTACACCATGATGAGACACACTGACTGATTCATTGTTGGTTGTTATAGTTTGTTTTGACTTCTCCGCGTCACTTCAGCTTATCCATCTTGTCTTTAAAGAAAAGCTTAGTTTATCTGACGTTTGGCACGAATGGCATTTGATATGATGATAAATAAATTGGTGGACGATCAATATGGGATTCAAATCATACCTGTAGCGTGTATGGATCTGTCACGTGACCAGTCTGGTTTCGCGACGTGTCATGTCATGCATAACAGCTACCAAAATTTGTATCATCTCTACTTGTATACAAATAAATACTAGACTATTTAAATAAAGTTGTAAGAGTTAACTGAATTTAGGTTTAAAAAACAATGAAAACAAACATGGAAAAGGTTTCTTTTAAAAAAACAGAATCTCCCGTGACATTGTTGTTCCTTTTTAAAAAATAGCAAACATTTAAAAAAAAATCAAATGAGTCATGTTTTAGTATCAATCTGCTACAAAAATCACGAAAGACAGAGAGAAAAAACACATATTTCTGTCCTGGATGGAAGAAAGTTTTTCATCACGAGGACAATGGATAGCTGTTGCTGGTGGCCCACACCAGGCTGTGGGTGAAAGGCAGTGATGATGACGATGATATGTATACCCCAGAAAGCGAACATTTAAGAGTCACGTATAAATACAAAAAAGCGTAAATACCTGTATAAACACAAAATATGCATAAGCATACACATAAACATACTGGCGCACATAAACACGTGCACATAAACATACGTACATAAATTCATACACATAAACATACTCACGTACAAAAACACATGCACATGAACACCCTCACTTACAAACACACATACACATAGACATACTCACTTACATAAACACATACACATAAACATACTCACACATAAATATGTATACACATTAATATACTCACGTGCAAAATGCATACACATAAACATACTAAAGTACATAAACACATACACATAAATATACTCATTTATAAATATATATACACATAAAACATACTCACGTACACATAAATACATACTCATTTACACACAAACACATAATAAATAATGCCCATCTGTCTAAATGTAACAAAATAAAACCCAAGCTAGCAGTTTATATACCCTTGTTTTTTTTTAAGCTTCCCATTTTGATCGGTGGTTCAAACAGTTATGCCGCACTAGTTGGGCACACGAACGGCAGACACAGCACGTGCCTCCAGGCGGTCGAAAGTCACAGGGAACCAACCTTCGTCACTCCGGCATAACTCGATCGTGCCGATGTGTTCTATTTCTGTTCAGGTAGAGACTAGGAGTTGAATGAAGTAATGAAAACCTTCTGAGTGTCATCGACTCATTGCGTAGATTAGTTGTGTGGGGCGCAGATTGGTTTGTTTTTCTCCTCTATGGTATCTCTATCTCTTCCTTATTTATATTTATATGCATATATGTATAATAACTATATACCTGTTTATATCATATCTATCTATTCTATCTATATATATATATATATATATATATATATATATATAATAATTTTATATACCTGATTATCCATCTGCCTGTTTGTCCATCTATTCAAGCAGGATATATCTATCTACCCACTTATCTACTATCTATAGGCCTTATCAATCTATCTTATCTATCTATCTATCTATCTGTTTGTCTGTCTATGGTCTGTCTGTCAATCCATCTATTCATCCATTCATCTATTTTCCAGTCCCTGCTTTCATTTCTTTCGATTGTATTTCTAACCCACATTCCTTCTTCCTATAGCCCAACACTCAACAATGTCTGCATTTCACTAGTTCATTATACCCCTTTCTGTCCTAGCTATGTCTAAATAAAAAATAAATAACCTACATGTTCTTATATCACTGAATTGGAAACTACCACAAAACCAGTACAAACTCACCATAACAAAGTTACCAAAAAAAAATTCCCAAGAATCTTTTTTTTTATTTCTTGGCCAACCTGTGCCCATGTCCAGCACCTTGAGGACAGTGTGATATAATGTTCAGAAATGAGGCGTCAGGTTCCTGCGCCTCTGCCCCAGTAATAATGCACTGATAATTAGATGTCATCTTTTATTTTAGTCCCTTTTTTTCTTTTTCTCCGATCCCCGCTGTTCTCAGGCCAGTTGCCCCAATTGGACTTATTAGGCTTCAGATAGGGAGGAAAAGCAGACAACTTCCTCAACAGTTCCATCACTTAATTGCTTTTTATTTATCCCATGGTGCTCACTTCCATTGATTTTCTCTCAAATGAAAGTTCAAGTTTCAGGAGATTTTTTGTAAAATGATTTAATTCATTATTTCTTAATCTTCTATTGTAAGTCTATATTTAGATAGGCTCTGAGCCCACAATGAAAACGAAATAGATAAAAATTATAGAAAGGATTTTATTTAAAACAGAAGCTCCACACATCTGTAAGTGTAAAAGTTAAAAAAAAAATAGGGTAGGGAGGTAAGTCTAAGCCCCATCCCAAACCAAAGGGGAACAAAAGAA
>JAGDYQ010000253.1:752573-824382 GCA_021962125.1 Bulinus truncatus
TTGCTTCGTTCAGTTACGTATTGTAAATTGGACTCATTTTGTCTGAGTGTGTCTGGTATGTCCGAGTGTGTCTGGTAAGTCTGAATGTGTCTGGTATGTCTGAGTGTACCTTGAAGTGTCTTATTGCAACTGATATGTCATTCTGTGTCAGATACGTCTAACTGTGTCACGTATGCCTGTATAAAGTGTCCATGTCTTGTGTCTTTAGGTGCGTCTGAAACTATATGTGAATCGCCTCGTCTGATATGTGTGTGTCTGTGTATGGCTTGATTCCCCTGCTCGTATAGTGAGTCTGGGTGTGTCTGGGCGTTTCTGATGTACCGGATCGATATGTCTGTGGCCGAGATGGAGAAGGTTTGCTTTTTTCCCGATGAATTTGTTTTGTTTTTGTTTTTACCTGGTTAATTTCCATAACGCACCAGAGCGTGTTAGCTATATTACGAGCCAACTCTTAGAGTCAACAGCTGCCAGATTAGAAACTAATGACAGACTGTATGGTGGAGTAGGCTGTGACACTCAGATCTTTTGTTGTTGTTTTTTTTTTTTCTATTTCTTTTTATCATCAAATTAATTTCGAACTCATTTTCATCACATGTAGCTGTCCAACAGCCAACGACAAAACACATAAGATTTTTTTAAAATTTGTATTTAGTTACGTAAACTAATCATTTTAAAAAAAAATAATTAATTAAAGTTAATTTCTTAAAAATCATGAGACTATTTTTTTATTTTTTTTTAAATTGTATATGCATGCCTGAAGGGTTGTACATCCGTTGAGTCTCTCCGGGGCCCAAGGTGTTAACTGGGGGGGGGGGGTCCATGTAGCCCGACGTGTCCCTTACTTAGTACTGTTTTTTTTTTTTAATGTAAATTTATTGCTATAGGATGATCGTTAATTTGAAACTTTAATCAAATGACAGATGAAAGCATGTAGGATAACAGTTATCATGTGTTTGAAACCACTCGGAGATAAATCATAATTATACTAACACTCACACTCACACATACACATACACACACACACATAGGACTAGACATGAACCTCACACAACAAATAATAAAACATATCAACAACATATCAACAAAACAGAAATATCTCCGGTATTATGTCTCAATTTATTATTACTCTCAACTTATGGAATCAATAGAAAACATTAACAGAAATCGTTTTTTGTTTGTTTATGTTTGTCTAAAGCTTACATTTTCTACAGTCGATTTCCAACATGTTGTAATTGTGTCTCAACTATCGAACTATTTTATTAACCTCGTGAGGTTGTGAACTGGGTATTTGTTCACTTTTAAATGTTTTTATCTTTCTGGTAAAGAGGACATTTATTCTTCTGTAAAAATGTTCAATAAGTCCCATTCAAACTGGTGAACGAACTGCACTTGTGAAATAACTGCAGTGACGAAATAAGTGCGCTGTTAAAGGAATACTGGTGAATTAAGGGCGCTGTTAAAGCAACATCACTAGTGACACAAGAGCACGGGTGATACAACAGCACCGGTGAAACGAGCGCCCTGTTAAAATAACATCACTCGTGAAACTGCATCACCGGTGAAACAGCAGCAATGGTGAAACAGCTTCAGTTGTCGTATGAATACCCCTCAAAAAGCTCAATAATGTGTGATAATATAAATCAGTGTTCGTTTTTTTCTTTGGTTTGATATAGTTCATTGCTGTTCACCAGTATAAAACTTGACTTACGTCACACAGTGATGGTGAACCTATTGAATGACTCAAAGTAACTGAACGAGGCTGTTGTTTTGTTTGTTTGTTTTTTTAAGTAGATGCGTCGTATTGTTTCATGTTTTTAATACAGCATGATCAGATGCAGGCCCGTAGCGTGCGGGGGAGGGGGGCAGGGGGGCCGGCCCACTCCCATGCGTTTTGTCTGGCCTCACTCTGTTTATTTGCTCTACTTAGTAAAATGTGTTACCTGCCCCCCTGCTATTGCCTGGCCCCTGCTGTAGAATGCCTGGCCCCTGCTATAGAATTTTCACGCTACGGGGGCTGATCAGGTGTAGTGCATTCTTTCGCTACTTCGTCTATTGATGCCTGGTAACCTGCAATATAATCTTTGTATTCCCGTTATTCATTTACAGAAGTGCAATGCTTAACTCGTTAATACTTATATTATCAGGGGTGATTATCATCACACTGCCAGCTAGAGATGTTTAAAATAACAATACGCTGAGTTACTATTGAAATTAAAACTGTTACCCGTGTAGTTAAATGTCACAGACGCTTTGAGCCTGTATGGAACATACATTTGAACAGTTATGAATAAAAGGAGATAAACCAGTTGATGCCAACTACAAAAACCAAGGGAAGCCTGCCAACTGTGAAACGTGGTTAAACGTGGTAAATCAAAACTTCAATGATTCTTTTCTTTACTGCTACTGCTACACTACAATAGTTTGTATGTTTTTACAGACTTAACTGATTTTTCTTTTCTCTTAGTAACTAGAAGCGTTAAGTAGTTTGATGATTTTTTTGTCTAGAGATCACTGACCATATACTGTGCAGCACGGGTCAACGAGCAGCCGTCCAACTACATAACGTACTTTGATATGATTCTTTACATTACAGGATTTACTATTTTACATTAGTTGTTTTTTTTATAGTTTGGCAGCATTTGTTATATTTTCTGCACGATGCCAACTGCATAATATAAACCTCAAGCTAACTGTGAAATTATTGCTTAACAAAATGAATCAAACGCGATAGTTGGCAGGGTTATTTTCTTTACGAGCGCAACCATTGTTCAATAGTTAGACAAACCTTACGTCGTTATTTTTTCCCCCTTGAATGTTACTACCGATTTATATATAGAAGTCAGATATAGTGGAATACTAAAATGTTACTACAGACGTATAGATGATACCAGACAGTAGTCAGATATGGGGGAATACTGACAGGAAGTTTTCCCAGAAATAATTGCTATTGATTGCCAGAGATCTAATTTAAAAAAATAAAGTTATAATAAGTGTGTCGGGGCGGGAATCAGAGAGGGTGGGGCGTAGTTGGAGGGGTATGTGGGGGGCTGGGGAGGGACACGATGCGAAAGAAACGTGGTTATGAGCAGTGGAAAAATGTATCGATACCGAATCACGTGCAAAGTTACTTCCGCCGTTCGATACTTACTTTTTTTTTTTTTAAGGAAGATAGATCTGAAAATTGTGTTGGGGGGGGGTGGAGGGGATATTTTTTTTTTTCCCAGAAACGAAATGACTGTCATTGGTGGCAGCCGTGCAGTGACTGGGGGTGGGGGTGGGGAGGGGCGTGTATATTTCACTATTGACCGGTGTGATGGATGTTTCCTGTTCCAGCCCACGGGATGCATTGATCCCGAGATGTGCCAGACACCTGTAGGACGCAGACTTGAAGAATCGTTCTAAAAACACATAGCTAGCTAAGACAAATGTTGAAATGAAGAGTTATAGACGACGAGCCCCCCCAATGTATGCTGCTGCAAGTGTCTCAGAAACTGTATTTAGAGGTTAGAGAGTTTCGTGCAAACTTTGTTTTGGTTTTTTAGACGCTTTCTTTTTGTTTTTTTTTTTTTTGTCAACAATTAAATGTGAACTTAGAGCAAAATATAAAATGGACCATCAAAAGCAAACAAACGGAAAAATAGATGACCTTTTATTATCAACTAGTGTCACTATAAGCCATAGAAAGAGTTTTAAAAGTCAATTTCATTTCAGTGACTGCATTCCGGTTGACTAACACCCGATTCTCATTTTAAATCTTCGAACCACGTCATTTTTCGTGTCGACTCCAAGAGACAGAGACAGGCACACACACACACACACAGTGAGAAACTTAACAGTCATGCTTATCACTATGTAATATGTTTTCTAAGACAAACACACATTGTTTTTTATTTGTTTGTTTAGGAAAAATTTAACTGATCGCTGTGTCTCCCACTCCCCCCACACCCTACCCCTCCGTCCGATTGAAACCTTACGGTATCTCCGGTTGCACTTTTATCAATGCCATCGTCTGGATGATAGTTTTTGGCACAAAAAAAGAAAATTGTTCGTAAGATAACAGGAATTAGATGTATACATTGTTCATAGAAAGCATAAAATAACGGTTTATACATAAGTTTGTCACATATTAATTTTGTCTGAGGTGCATTTACGTTTGTGTTATTATCATTACAACTGTGTTCTTATATATATATATACTAGCTGTACCCTGCAAAACATTTGCATAGAGTTATATCCCCTTATGCTTGATCGGCAGGCGAGGTTATTTTTTGGTTTCGGGCAGATCCGATTTTTTTTTCATGATCGTATTTTAAACTGGAATACTGTTGTATTAATTATTTACTTTCGATTTAACGCAGCGCCCAAATCGCCATTATTATATTATATATATATATATATATATATATATATATATATATATATATGGCGTAGTGCTGTTTAATATTTGAAAAAAACGTGTTGCATAAACAGTAACTAAAATCATATTACGCTACGCTCATGCAATAATGTTGTATAAATGTCAGTTAATATCATTAACTGGACTGATGAAGTTTACAGTTAATGAGTGTCTATAACTTCGGTATATTAAAGTATAATGTGGTTAGCATAACACTAAGCCGCCTTTACTTCCCCAACATTAAGTCAACTACCCATTTAAAGCTGGGTGGACTTGTGAGATGACTTTGTAACAAATTACACCTAAGAAAAAATGCATTGTGCTCACCGAGTATCGAACCAAGGACTCTCAGGTCAACAGTCAAGTATCTACACCACTCGGCCATCCGTCCCACTATTTTTTGCACTGAAAATTTCTTGAAGAAAGAAAAACAATCCACGTCGTCTCCAGCAACAAAAAATTGATTTATAAAATATGAATTTGATTGTCGAACTCGATAGGTCTCATCTTTGATGACGTTTTAGACTTTGAGTTGTATTGTGCAGTTCAGGCATGGGAATATTGCAGGCTGTGTACGAGTTGTATTGTACAGTTCAGACATGGGAATATTGCAGGGCTGTGTACGTCCCTTTAAGGTCTTTGATCCCCTCCGATGATTCATATGAATTAAGTTGAATTGTTACCTATATGAGTTAAAACAAACACTCCATCCGTCTGTTTTGGTCTGACCCTTTTGTCAAATTGAAGAGCTTATTTTGGCCCGTGGTTAAAAAAAATTTGGTTACCCTTTGTCTTGGTAAATTTGATTCATCTGATTTATGACGATCTCATATTATTTATCAACTCTGATTTTTTTCTATTTTAAATTATCAAATGAGACTTCATTTTCCTTGTGACCTATCCAATCACCTCGGGCAGTTATTTGATTTAGATATAATAACAGATTGATTGCAGATTTGGTGTAACCGCAAAAATGAAATGTCCACGTTTAAAGATATATTGTTTAAACAAATCACCTCTCGACTGACAGTTGTGGTATTTCTGAAACAAAATATATTCAAGCTAAGTAGTGTTTCTCTTACTTTAAATAACATAAATCCCATCTGGGAAAAAACAACCAAATATAGACTTCTGAAGACACTTTGGTTTACATAGACATTTTGGTCCGTGGAAGTGACTTTCTTTAACAAGTCAATAATTTTATTTGCCAACTTTCTTTGGTTGAAAGCTACTATTTCATATTGATTGTTATTTCAAGCCTAGTATAAAAATAATCCGTTCTTTTGAAATTTTTCTGAAAGTAAATGTCGCGCAGTTAGCATGTCAATATGCAGTGCTGTCTAGTCCAAATGTCACGCGAGTATAAAAATATAACTTTTGTGCGGTGTACCTGATATTGATTGGCTCATGACATCTCGTACCCTCACGTAGGATTTAGAATGAATAACTACTGAGTTTGTATCCAGAAAAAGTAAAGTTCCCCTCTTAGGGCTTTCAGGGCAGATAAAGTGTGTGTATGTGAAGTCCCTGTAAGGGTGAGATGAAAACTCATAGATCCTTTAAACCACCAATGGGACGGTTTTTATGGTGCCCTTCTTTCATCCCCCACCATAGCCGATAGTGCAATGACCATGGAGACACTACGGGAGATATATCGGGAACTTGAGCCAAGACCTGAAAAATTTCCTTGGTCCTCACTTGGAGATCGAACCTGGTACCTTCAGCTTGACAGGCGAGCCCTTTACCGCACAACCATCCGACAGATAAAGTGTAGAGTTCATCTGTTTCTGTACTCATTTAAGTTGGGGGGTGTGGGGGGGGGAGATAGGAGGGACATTAACTTTCACCAGGACCTGAAAAAATCCCAAGGTTTTTCACTGATGTCCGAAGCTGAGACTCCTCAGTCGACAGTCGAGCGAGCTACACCGCACGACCACCCATCGCCTTTTGTATCCAGTATTATTTTAATTCATTTTATTGCAATGTGGAATGTTGGTGCATCTACATAGAATAAAAAAAGACATGAAAAAATGTAAAAAAAAAAATTATTTAAACATTAAGATTTATAATCATATTTCGAAATTAAGACACATGAAAAAATGAAAAGCATATTATAACATTAAAATTATAATCATATTTGCCTCGATATAGTAATTATTTGGATGTACGAAATACAAGTAATTTGATATCAATATAGAATAGAAATGAGAGAAAATATAAAATGAATGCAGCTATAATTAATGTGTGGGTGAGTTGATTGGGCAGTAACTTTTATCACAGTGTGTGTAGTTGTAATTATACGTGTTTATCAATATGTGGCTGAAAGTATGTCAGTAGTCTACAACTAAATTTACGTCATCAGTTAATTTTACATCGCCCTTATATACACGGAAGTAGTACGTCATCAATGTTTAGCTGAGATAATCGATCATACTGTAGCTGTGTCTTGAATATAAAGCTGACGGTAAGTCCCAAATGTCTGGCCAAAATAAAAATGTCTGGCCAAAATAAAAATGTGTAGACAAAAAAAAATGTTTACAGCTGAGAACGAAATCCAGTACGTATTTTCTTTGAACAATGTTAGGCCTTTTCAATTAGGCCCTCTCAATTAGGCCCTCTCAATTAGGCCTTCTCAATTAGGCCTTCTCAATTAGGCCCTCTCAATTAGGCCCTCTCAATTAGGCCTTCTCAGATATAGCACTGTCAACACTGCCCATGCTGCACTTACCTGTTTCTATAGTACTGAGTACTAGTATCATTGTATGCAGTCACATATATAGTATAGATGGGCAACGATGTTGATACCACTAGTTAACTGACTTAATAACTAGAAGACATTCCACCATGGCCTACATAAGACCCACTCTCCTCCTGCCTGTCTGAATCCGACTCATAGTTTTAATATATGTCAATAAATCAATTAAAATAATATCGTCGTTAATATGGCAAAAAGCTTAAGCCCTGATAATGTCCAGTGGAATCAAAATAAAAAATAAAATGAATAAGTCTGATCCTACAAAAAGGGGGCGGATCCCAGGATTCACCACATTCCTCCATTTTTCTAGTTTACTACGTCACATAGACTGGGAGGATGATGTGGGGGAAAGGGGGAAAGGGGGGAGGGGTAATGGAGAACGGATCGAAGAGGATATCTGGGTAAGAGGCTCATGTTTTTTTTTCAAGGTCAGGACGTATTGACATATCGACACAGAAATATTTTATGTTCTAGAACGTTCCCACATCGTCTCCCCCCCCCCCCGCACACACACACCCTCTCCTTCTTCTACCTTCATCCCACAGTTTTTTTTGGTCTATGATGTAATTGAAGTTCTTATCAAATAGGTGTACGTATGTATTTGTTTTTTTTTAAAGTGTCCGAGTTAATGGACTCTGATAATTCAAGAACACTGAACTAAATATTTTCTAAGCAGATACATTTCTCCATTTCAGCAGTTTTATAGTTCAACTCGCTCTTCCAATCATATATGCCATCATTCTCCTAGGGACTAAATTAATTTTTTTTTCTAGCCAAATATTCCAGACACGAGATATTCTGGACAAAAGATATTCCAGACACAAAGATATTCCAGACACAAAGATATTCCAGACACAAAGATATTCCAGACACAAAGATATTCCAGACACAAAGATATTCCAAACACAAGATATTATAGACATAAGATATTCCAGACAATAGAATCCCAGACAAAAGATATTCTTGACACAAAGATATTCTTGACACAAAGATATTCCAGACACAAAGATATTCCAGACACAAGATACTCCAGACACAAGATATTTCAGACAAACGATATCCCAGACAAAAGATATTCTTGACACAAAGATATTCCAGACACAAAGATATTCCAGACACAAGATATTCCAGACACAATATTCCAGACTAAATCCGGGTAATGACGGACAAGCCTCAAAGTGTTCCCTCTAATCTGTGCGCACACACAATTGTAATAGTGCCCGTATAAACATTAATACAGGGCGCACAAATGTTCTGGTTTAATGAGCCATATATTTCTTTATTACACACCCTTCAAAATCTGCGCACATCCGATATTTTGTGCCGAAAACAGCTTAATGAAACTTTAGGAAATATTGATATTATTTGTTGATCAGGCACCAAGCCCTAACCCACTACTAGGGCAGTGTATTTACTTTCTACTTCCCACGCCTCAATGTTGATATTATTTGTTGATCAGGCACCAACCCCTAACCCACTACTAGGGCAGTGTATTTACTTTCTACTTCCCGCCCGTCACCTTTTAATAGCCCAGGCTGCTCAGGTCTTGAAAACGTCATTGATACTTCATACAATTTTACAGTTGGGATTTAAACCTACAACCTTACAGCCCTATCACCATGGCCGCCACTGTATGGTCGGTCATACACAACACAAAGATTATTTCAATCCAATATTGTTGAAGCAAACACTACATTATTAATTCCGTAACTGGGGTCCAGACATCCTAATGTCTTATTCTCTGAAATGCTCTGTTTATTAACGTGAATAATGGAACACGTTCCATCGAATTAAAATATTATTTGTTTTGTTTAATCACACAGTCTGTACCGTATTATATATTCATGGAATCTAATTTGATATGAAGTTTTGCTGATACAGCATAACAGTGAATAAAAAATATAATCAATCAATATAGCTCTACCCCCCAGCAAAACCAATTAATGATTTTGTAGCAGTGAATATAAATTCAGTTCTTTTTACAGCAAAACCAATTAAAGATAGTTTATTGTGTGAGCGTGTGAACATGTACGTGAATGTGTTTCACTATGTGTCTTGATATTCGCCTCTACATAGTACATACCCAGAACGATAAAAGGTCTTTGTTAATTTTATTAAAAATATCTTTATCATAATGAATATAAGAATTAATATTTGGAAATTTTAAATTCATTTTTTAGTACATAAGTTGTATTGTGGCCAGAGGTGTGCGGATCTTGAAATTAAGCGTCCGCGTCCGTCCATGGATTTCTATCAATGATCGGCGTCCGCGTCCGCAGAATCTTACAACATTGGTTTGCAGTCAGTCCGCGCGTCCGCATTGCTGAAATTTAGCTGTTTAAATGACTTGAAATTAATTTTTTTTATGGTAACGCTAAAGAAGATCAGCATCAGTCCGCGAGTCCATAACTTAACCATACGAAGCGTCCGCTGTCTGTCCGCGGATTTGGAAAAGTCTTCGGATCTGCGTCCGCAAGCGGACGCGTCCACTGTCCGCTCATCTCTGATTGTGGCATGAGATGTACATGAAAATGAATTGAGAATGTATCAATGGAAAACTGCTAAATGTTATGTGAATTCAACAACTGTGTCACATGCAGGCTACCTAGGGGAAATAGAAATAGTACGGCAACACCCTATGTGACAAAAACACCAACTTTGAAATGCAATAAGGGAATCTTAAGTCGCCACTAGATACGATGTACAAGCAACACTATATTTACACGACCTGACATACCAGGTGCATAACACAATATCTCACTCCAACAACTGGACATACGGTCCTGCTACACACACAGAGCACACAACTCAGTCTCCAGTTACACTCTGATGCTCTCCCCTGCTCATACATACCATAACAGTTATTCAAACCCTCAGAACACGCAGTCACTCAGTGACAAACTGTATGCTTTTAAAAGAAATATATATATATAAATATATATCCAGGGGCATTATTGCTGTATCCAACATTAGTAAGCCTACACTTTGCTTAATTCCTATTGATTAAGTTATTAGTCTTTCTGTATAATGCGATGCAAGGACAGGTTGATAAAATAATCAATAGCAATTGATAAACGACCGATTTATTCGTAAGTACATTCCTAGTGTCGCTACAACCTTCTCCTCCCCCTGCACGCCAGTCGGTCGCTAACTAACTACACACCAGGTACTTTACATGCCTACACCATGATGAGAGACACAGACTGATTCATTGTTGGTTGTAGTTTTGTTTTGATTCTCCCTGTCACTTCAGCTATCCATCTTGTCTTTAAAGAAAAGCTTAGTTTATCTGACATTTGGCATTTAATGGCATTTGATATAATGATGAATAAATTGGTGGACGATCAATATGACGTCATACTCGTAGCGTGTATGGATCTGTTACGTGACCAGCCTGGATCAAGACGTGTCATGTCATGCATAACAGCTACCAAAATGTGTATAATCTCTACTTGTATATACAAATAAATACTAGACTATTTGAATAAAGTTGTAAGAGTTAACTGAATTTAGGTTTAAAAAAAACAATGAAAAAAAACACATGGAAAAGGTTTCTTTTAAAAAAACAGAATCCCACGTGACATTGTTATTCCTTTTTAAAAATAGCAAATATTTAAAAAAAAATCAAATGAGTCATGTTTTAGTATCATTCAAGCATAAAATATTAAAATAAAAATCACGAAAGACAAAGAGAAGAAGGTTTTTTCATCACGAGGACAATGGATAGCTGTTGTTGGTGGCCCGTACCATGCAGTGGGTGAAAGGTAGTGATGATAACGATGATATATATAGAGCACTTCATGAAGGCAGGTTTTTACATGCGTTAAAATATAAAAGCGAACATTCATATAAACACAAACTATACATAAGCATACACATAAACATACTGGCGTACATAAACACGTGCACATAAACATACGTACATAAATTCATACGCATAAACATACTCACTTACATAAACACATACACATAAGCATACGTACATAAATTCATACACTAAACATACTCACGTACAAAAACACATACACATAAACATACTAAAGTACATAAATACATACACATAAACATATTAAAGTACATAAACACATACACATAAACATACTAAAGTATATAAACACATACACATAATCATACTCACGTACATAAATACATACACATTAATATACTCACGTACAAAAATGCATACACATAAACATACTAAAGTACATAAACACATACACATAAATATACTCACGTACATAAATATATACACATAAACATACTCAAGTACACATAAACATACTCGCGTACACATAAACATACTCACGTACACATAAACATACTCACGTACACATAAACATACTCACGTACATAAATATATACACATAAACATACTCATTTACACACATACACATAATAAATAATGTCCCATGTTTCTAAATGTAACAAAGTAAAACTCCAAGCTAGCAGTTTAAGGATGTCTTGTTTTTTTTAATTAAGCTTCCCATTTTGATCGGTGGTTCAAACCGTTATGTCGGCACCAGTTGGGCACACCTAGAACGGCACACAGCACGTTCCTCCAGGCGGGTGACGTCACAGGGAACCAACCTTCGTCACCCGGCATAACCCCTAACGTGCCGATGTGGACTATTTCTGTTCAGTTGAGACCCCACAGAGTTGAATGAAGTAATGAAAACTCGAGTGTCGTCGACTCATTGCATGGATTAGTTGTGTGAAGTGCAGATTGGTTTGTTTCTCTATATATATCTGTATCTCTCTATCTCTCTCTCTCTCTCTCTCTCTGTCTCTGTCTCTCTCTCTCTCTCTCTTTATATTTATATACATATATATGTATAATAACTATATACCTGTTTATACCTATGTATGTATGTATGTATGTATGTATGTATGTATGTATGTATGTATCTATCTATCTATCTATCTATCTATCTATCTATCTATCTATCTATCTATCTATCTATCTATCTATCTATCTATCTATCTATCTATCTATCTATCTATCTATTTATATATATATACATATATATATATATATGTATAATACCTATATACCTGATTACACCTATCTCTCTATCTATCTATCTATCTATCTATCTATCTATCTATCTATCTATCTATCTATCTATCTATCTATCTATCAATCTATCTATCTATCTATCTATCTATCTATCTGTCTGTCCATCTATTCATCTATATATCTATCTACCTATCTATCTACTATCTATATATCTATTTATCTATCTATATGTCTGTCTGTCTGCCTGTCAATCCATCTATCTATCTATCTATCCATCTATCTATCTTCCAGCCTCCAGTGATGATAACAGTTCCGGCTTCTCTATTTCTTTCGATTGTATTTCTAACCCACCTTCCTTCCTATAAACCCAACACTCAACAATGTTCACATTTCACTTGTTCATTATACCCCCATTCTATCCTAGCTATGTCTATATAAAAATAACCTAACATGTTCTTACATCACTGCATTAAAACTACCACAAAAAAAAAAAACAGTACAAACTCACCATAACAAAAGAGATTTAAAAAAAAAACTCCCCAAGAATATATTTTTTTTTAATTTCTTGGCCAACTTGTGCCCATGTCCGGGCAACTCCCCGTGGACGGGGTGATATAATGTTCAGAGATGAGGCGTCACGTCTTGCGCCTGCCCCAGTAATAATGCATTGATCATTGAGGGCGTCTCCCTTTTGGCTTCAGTCCCTTTTTTTTCCCTTTCTCCTGATCTTGCGCTGTTTCAGCCGTTGCCCCAATTGACTTATTAGCTCAGACAGGGAGGAAAGGCACAACTTCCTCAGCAGTTCCATCACTTAATTGCTTTTTATTTATCCCATCGGGGCTCTCTTCCATTGATTTTTTTACCCAAAGGAAAAAGCTCCAAGTTTCAAGAGATTTCCTTTTTTTTTTTTTGTGTAAGTTTCGAGTTTAATTCATTATTTCTAATCTTTAATTTGTAAGTCTATATTTAGATCGGCTCGAGCCCACACGAAAAGGAAATAGATAAAGATCATAGAAAGGATTTTATTTAAACAGAAGCTCTACATATCTTCAAGTTAAAGAAAAAAAATGTAAAAATAAATAAGGTAGGGTATATGTACTGCTTCCACCCCAAACCAAAAGGAGAATAAAAGAAAACGTGATTCCAAGTGTTCAGCAGAAAATATCATTACAACACAGGATATTACTAGTATTATTGTCAGATGTAAATGAATAGAATTTTTTTTAAATGTACAAAAGTAAAGTTTTTTTTTTTTTTTTTTTAAACATAAAGCGTTTATTAAAATGCACAAAAAAAGTTAACATCGATTCCTTGGATCATAAAAATATGTATATAAATTGTGTTTACTAGATAATGGATTACCATTTGTCAATTTATGTAAAGGGATATCTAGTCCATTATATTGTATTCATCCAAGCTTTTAATTTAAGTAATTATGATTCATATAGAGTCTCCAGAAGTGTCAGCTTTGACCCTTCTCACAAAACAAGAAACTTTCAAAAAGTGAGTTACAAGTAGGGAGCGACCGATATGCCTTTTTACCGATAGTCCGATACCGATATTTTCCCCCAGCATTTTTACCGATACCGATACCGATACCGATATTTTATTTTTAGGGGCTGTCCATTATTTATGTCAACAACTTGTCAAACTTTCCGAGACCCCCCTATAAAATTACGTCAACATTTGATTAACCCCCCCCCCCTAAAAAGGTGGCTTCCAAAATGTTTATGTGGCAAAATTAGTAGGAATATAGTTAGTTTAATTAAAATACTGAATGTTAAGCGAGTGTGTAACACAGAACTATAAACGCTGCTTAATTTTCCTATTTATTAAGTAATTATATTAAATTTAAAAAAGTAACATTGTTGATGTCAACTTTTCTTGACCTCCCTCCCCTCCCCCTTGTCAACAATTGTCAAAAATTTTCTGACCCCCCCCCTCCTCCTATTTTGTTGACGTAATTAATGGACAGCCCCTTAAGCAACAACAATGCCAATTGCCAAACACGTGTTTCTCTCGTGCCAATACAGCTAATGACGTATGTCAACCCATGCTTACCCCTTCCCTGTCATATTTCGTGACACTTCGCCGACACGTAAGTCTTGTTTCCCCCCCCCCCCCCCCAACTTCCCATCCCAACAAAAAATACGCACAGATGTTCACTAATTGTATCATTCAAGGTCATATCATTAGAATTAAGAAATGCCAATCCTATTGTTTCAAGGTCGTATCTCTGATGTATACGTGACAATTTCTGTGTACGGGTTTTTTTTTTCTTTTTTTTAAATCTTGTCTGATCTGGTTATAGAATTGGGTTATTTACTGATTTTCTTTTCTGCAACTCTGTTGTGAAAAAAAAAAAACGGCAGCCAAAAAACGGCCGGTCCGACAGTTTACCCATAGTGCCAATATCGGTTCGACTATCGGTCGCTCCCTACAATAATCGGCCGATCCGATATTAACCGATAGTGCCAATATCGGTCCGATACCAATAGCGATCCGATTATCGTTGCTCCCTAATTACAAGATTAAAGGACAAACCCAATAACTCGCAAACACAAAAAAAGTGAAAAAATATTAAAAGTTATAAAATTAAATAAATTTCGTAATTCTAAAAAAATATGTATTTATAAAAACCGAAATGATCAAACTAGTGTATTGTCATGCATAATCTAAATGTTTTCCGACTTATAGCTTTCTCTGTGAAGCTAGAACAGGTCGAAAATTGAATTTCAAGATTAGCTTGCATATAAACGTAAACACAGCAAGTGAAGTCAATGAAATGCTTCTAAAAATGTGCTGTTAGCTATATAAGTTTTAGCACGGTCTTATTGTGAAACCTGTTGTTCATTACATATCAAACCTTGTCGTTTTGTACAACGTACTGAATTGGTAACCAAAATTATCTGGCATTTTTTTTGGATGTAAAGATGCCAAGATGAAAAATAATACATCCTGCTTAGATATGAGAGATCAATTTAGAGTAAATTATAAATGAATGGATTTCTTCCATGTTAAACTTGTAACACAGAAGTCAGCATGAGCATGTCTGTCAACTGACTTAGAGCTACACATCAAAGTATAGATCATAGGTGAATGGTAGTCAACTGTTGCTTCTGGGGCCGAGTTAGACATACATTGTGTCAAAAAAATGTTGAATACTTGTTATCATTTCATTAGTAAATCGTCTGTAGTCTCTCTCTCTGAACTCTCTCAGTTTTATCTGCGGGCTGAGACTTAGTCTCTTAGAACCCGTGAGATCAGACCTGCTGTGTCTCTCAACATCTGGAGACTGCCATAGAGCCCGATGGCCAGCAGGCTTCCGGACTGGTCCACCCTGTGGTCCGCCAGTCCGGGGCACTCGAATAGCAAATGATCTACGGTTTCCTCCACTTCCCTGCAGTGTCTGCAAAGGGTGTCGACATTGGGCCTCAACCTCCCAAAGTACGCGCCAATAGGACAGTGCCCAGTTCGGAACTGGGCAATTAGCGCCTGCTCGACACGCCATTGAAGGGTCACATGCACGCTATGTTGGGACACAAGACCCTGTATTGCCAACAGCATGGCTTCCAGCAGAAGCGGCCATTCTCCTGTCCCTTTTACAGCTTGGAGAACAGAGAGCGCGTCAGTGAGAATGACAATGTCCAGAGCAGGCAGAGTACCCTCACCGATTAGCTCTCCTATGTGGTCCACTGCCTCAGTAATGGCTGTCATCTCTGCCTCGTAAGCACAGAGTGACCCACATAGGCCAGCATGGTCTTTCACAAAGCCAGTTTGTGGGAGAGTGATGTGGACCCCAAACGAGGCGCTTGTCCGACCGTCTCTACTGGTTACAGAAGCATCAGTATAGGCCAGTATAGCGTTCCCCGAATAGTTTCCAATCATCTCCAAAGCTACATCCGTGATGGTTCGGTGATCCTTTGCGTCCCCAGCATTGGTTTCGACCAGGGTCGTGCGTACCTCGGGCATGTAGAGAGCCTCGCCAGAAGGGAGCCTTGAGACAGTCTCCAGCATTAGGCGGTCAGTCGGCAGCTTGATCTCGGAGGCAAGTCTCACTGCGTGGTGCATAAAAGACTGCATCGAGAGCCGCTTCCTTTCCACCCAGCCATCGACCATCTCCCTTAGGACAGAGGTCTCCTCCTGCCGCTTAAACCGCTCATACGCGGTTATAACGGCCTGCTCTCTACGGATACCCAGAGGTGGCACATTTGCCATGATTTCCACCGCAGCTGTGGGTGCCGTTCGAAAAGTGCCTGTGATCAGCCGGAGAGCCTGGTTTTGTACAACATCTAGGGCGCCTAAAGATGACTTAGACCCATAGACCTGCACAACCTGGCTATAATCTATCTGAGACCTTACTGCACCCATGTACAGTGACCTCAGGACATCTGCTCGAGCCCCCCAGGACGTGCTCGCCAACTTCTTGACAATGTTCAGTCGGTCAGAGGCGCAGCGGGCAACCTCTGACAGATGTGTGCAGAGAGTAAGCTTTCTGTCAAGTGTTACTCCCAGGTATTTGGGCTTAGGTTCCAGAGCAAGAACCTCACCCTCTACCTCCAGTCTAAATGGCTCCTTAAGGATACTCGTGCCCATAGTAAACAGCGAGTAGACGGTCTTCGAGACGTTAATCTCTAGCCCCCACATCCTAGTATAACAGCCGACCGTAGTCAGGTCCTTCTGGAGTGCACTCTCAAGGACTGAGGCACTCTTTCCGGTCTTCCAGATTGCTAAATCGTCGGCATACAGTAGGCTTTTACATCCCAGAAACTCAGGCAGGTCATTGATGAAAGCGAGGAACAATGTACAGCTGAGGGCAGAGCCCTGTGGGAGACCCTGTTCGAGGGTCCGTTTCCTCGACACGCTGCTCCCAACGCGTGTCGTGATAGTACGATTACTGAGGAAACTGCGTAACCAAATGTACATCTCAGCGGTGACACCCAACTGCTGTAGCTTCAACAATAGTCCTGGACGCCAGACTCGATCGTAAGCCTGCTTGAGATCTAGGAAAACTACCGCCGTTGACTCAGCTCTCTGAAAGCCGTCGGCTATTTCTTGGACGAGGAGCGTGACCATGTCCATCGTCTGTAGTATCGTGTGGCAGTTTAAAGTTCTTATTACTGCATGAAAAAAACCATCGGAATGGATCTCCCATCAATACCATGAGTGGCCGCCCCTTGTATAGTTAACTGGTGTTTACATTTAAAGCACTTTAAATATACTTTTATTTTTAAAGAAGAGAAAGTTCAAGAACTATTTGTATTCATTAAAAAAAATGATTCATTTTATTATTTTTCTGTTGTTTTTAAACAAATTTGATTTTTTCTTCTTAAATTGTTTTTACTTAAGCTCCAAATTCTTTTGTTTACACACAAGTTAGAAGAAGTGAATGTTTCATGTTATATCTATGTTTGTAACAGCGTTCTTTCAAACCCTCAAACACGGGATAAAATTCCTTTTTAGATAGACAATACACTGGTCTCTCTCTCCCTCTCTCTCTCTCTCTTTCTCTGTCACTCTGTCACTCTTTCTCTCTTCGTGACTATCTGGATTCGGATAATATCTAAGTTGAATCATATTTTGTGTTAAGTTATTAAAATGAGGTTTTTGAATTAAAAGAAGTGGAGAAGAGAATTATAATATTTACAAACCTTATTCCTTTACCCTTGTGCGGTTATCTTGTTGTGCCGGATAATCGAGAGTCTACCGTATAGTATGTATAAGTTTGTAAAAACGTGTGGGTTGTTTCGTCCAGCTCCGCGATGTCATGTATGACAATAAATACGGTCTTTAATTTCATCCTTGGCGGGCCCACTGTCGCAGCGAGGACTGTCTCTCACAACATCCGGGGCTTGACCTTTCTTTGACTCGGGGGGGGGGGCGGGATTATGTTATCTGCGAACATCGCGTAGGAAGCCGCAATCAAAACACCGCCGGACAACAATCTCTGACATGCCAACTTCAAAATATGAGCTTTGGTTGAAAAAAAAACAGCAAAAAACAAACAAACAAAGCCACACTGCAATACAAAAGATTATGAGCCTTAGTTATCAACACATTTTCTCCTCCTCTTTTTGACACTTTCGTCTACAAGCATCCTCTTGGATTTATATCCCAATGTTTGATAAACAAACATATTATTGCTATCAGCATTCAGGTTGATGGTGCATGGAAAGAAGGCGGTGTTTTATCGAGTGTTTCATCGGACTCTAGAAATACTAAACAAATGTTTACCTTAAAGAAAAAAGCAAAAACGTTGAGCTACTGCTTAACCCCCCGCGGTTCTCATCCGGTGGTACGCGTACCCATAAGGGAGGGGGGGTAAGGGGAAAGTTTAAGCCGGGGGTACGCATCGACGTATAACTAGCGTTTAAAACAAACCAAGAGTGTGAGGATGGTCGCCAGTTGGTCGCCTGGATCATCACCATACCACGTGACCAAACTATCGCATTAGAGAGGGGAAAACACATTCCAAAAATGAAATTAAAGTGCATTTATTTATTCGCGAACTAACGTGTGAGGGGTACACGCGGATGTACTTACGCACATTTTGGGGATCAGTCACGAAAAAAGAACGTTGAGAGCCGCCGGCTTAGCCCATCCACCCCCCTCCTCATATCTATGCCCTCCCCACCCATGAGTCCACTTATCGTGTGGCTTCTCTTCATTACCAATTATCCTGAAACTAACTCACCATATCTATGCCGCTCACTTGTTTGTTTATATCAGTTGCTATGGAAACAGTGTGTGTCTTACCCTCACGGGTTGTAAAATAATGATGATCTTTTTTTCTTCTTTAAATCCGAAACATTTTTTTTAAACTGTATCTCTTAAGCCATCTCTCTCTCTCTCTCTCTCTGTCTCTGTCTCTGTCTCTCTCTCTCTCTCTCTCTCTCTTTTATCCAGTCTATATTTTTTTTCTCACTTCTACCTGTACGGGTGCTGACACTGTTACTAGCCAGTACGGGAACCAATTAGAACAACTTGAAGTGTTTGCCCCATGTTTGTTCCGCTGAATATGAGCTATTGAAATAAACAAATCGTTTTTTTTGCAAATATTATGAAGTGGTATTCCTCAAAGGAAGTGAGGGACTCAAGGCTAGACAGATTCTGTCATACAGGGGAACTGGGGAGGCATGGACCACAAAAGTTTAACCAATGCAGGCTATAACGTAACGTAAATCAAATTATATTTGTACAAGATCTCTGGTCATTCCTAATGGTTGTGTCTTATGTCATCAATTCATATGGCCTACATTCCCCCTCTCCCCCTCCCCCCCACCACCACACAACCTGTACAGTGTATGTTAATGTTTTGACCCAAAGCCCATTCATTGAACGTAGTATTCCGTCCTTCATTGTCCATCAACATCTTTTTCTTGTGTTTTCATTGGAGGCGAGGGGGGGAAGGGCTCATCCCATTTGTTTGCCCACGGGAACCGTTGTATAGTACCACAGAACCTGACCAGCTTTCATTTTCCTGTTGTTGTTTTTTTTTAACCGGGTATAAAATGAAATCACAGCCTTCCTAGTAGTCTGTGACTTTATCAAGAAACTAGTTGAAAAAGCCTGCTAAAGCTGGCTGTGCTACCTGCGATATAATAAGAAATTCTCGTTGTGTTTAGATTTCCAGTTTTGGAAATTCCCCAGACTATTTTTAGCCGAGCAAGAGATAACTTCCTATATAAATAAAACACTCCACCTCTCATCCCTTCCCCCGCTTGAAGTTACGTAGTTGACCCTATTAGCCTTAGTGAGACGAAAATTCTGGAATTCCCCAGACTATTTTTAGCCGGGATCCACACGGTATAACGCCCGTACGGTCTACTACGTTAGACGATTATGTATTTGATGTTTCAACCGATTGTCATGGCCGTACTTGCAGTAGTGTGACGCCCTTCCCAGAAACCACTGGGTTGAGCCCTCCCCCCCCCTTTGGGAAACCACCTAAAAGAGTGAAACCTAAATGTTATAATGATAAAATTATCTTGAGGCCACTCCACATTAATAGACGGCCCTGTTCGAAATTACCGAAAAGAAACCGTCAACGATAAAAAAAAAAAATATCGAAATCAACAAGTGAAATCGGAAAAAAAAACATGGGATAAATGTCTGGATTTTGTCAAGAGTTGAAACTCGTTTAATTAATTGAATTAACAAATCATAGCTTAATTGAATTTGGAAAAAAATAATTTTCTGCGGTGAAATG
The DNA here is from genome assembly GCA_021962125.1 of Bulinus truncatus. Taxonomy (NCBI): domain Eukaryota; kingdom Metazoa; phylum Mollusca; class Gastropoda; family Planorbidae; genus Bulinus; species Bulinus truncatus. The sequence continues at coordinate 772,951 of JAGDYQ010000253.1, forward strand.
AGATAATATTAAATAATATCATGCACTTTATACTCGCCCAGTATATATATATATATATATTATTTTGTGGCAATTAGCTCTAAAGCAATTATATTTAAAGCTAACTGCTTTCAGTTCTATCGGTCGTCATTCCAAACGTTGTAATTAAACTGATAGCAGAAATCTGAAGTCGTTAAACTTAGAAGTGGTAGGGGAAAAGATTTATTTTTAAAATGATTTAAGATGTAACACCGAAGCCATGAAGTTGCAACATAAACTAGGCGACCCACCGGTCCCCAGTTAGAAGTACCTGTAAGGGATGAGATGTTTACATCTTAGATCCTATAAACCACTAATGGGATACATTTCGCAGTGGTCTTCTTTCATCCCCCACCATACCCCATAGTGCAACGGTCATGGAGGCACCACGGTAGACATAGGGGAAACTTTCACCATGTCCTGAAAAATCATCTTCGTCCTCGCTGGTGATCGAACCCGGGACTCCCTCAGGCCGACAGTTGCAAGATTTACACAGCAATACCATCCATCCCATCACCCCCATTCGATGGTTGCATTGTAATCGAATATCGCAAAGTAATAGGTTTTAAAAAATTGCTACTGTTCTATCATCAGTTATAACCCCTGTGATTTGCATAACATTAAAGTCAGTCAACAGGACTAGAGTGTTTTACGTAAGTGTGTTTTTTTTTTTTTTAAAAAAAGGCCCGCAATTTCAAAACTCACTATTTGACTTTTGACATTTACATGCAATAAAAAGAAATGAAATGTATCACTTTTTAAATTCCGTTTAGAATGTTATGAATATGAAATATCTACCAAACAAATCAAAAGTTATGTAGTAATAAGAAATGTGAAATGTTCCAACAATTGAGAGAAACTTAATGGGAAGACATGTGTCCAGCAGCCGAATTCAGATTCCCATCACAGCCTCTCTCTCTCTATTCAGCATATGTCTATGCATGAGTTGCGCCATCTGTCTTTAGAAGCTGACTGGTGTCAACTGCTGGGACATTCTCCGACCAATGAAACCAAAGTTAGCCTTGAGTTCACAGGGGTCACCGTACAGAATCGATGCATCGCACTAGACCTCCCCCCCCCCCCCAACAATATAATAAATCCCGACCGCTCCTTATTTATGGCTCCTGTCATCTGGTCCAGAACTCGGCTCAGTTTATTCCATCATGACCAACAATATCGCTTTGTTCTCAGTTTATTTCTCCCTGTCGTATTGTAGTGTCTCAGAGGTTCCCTTCAAGATTATTAGCACAGCTCCGTTTCATAGTAATTATTGTTTTACAACATCGCCTTCATAATAAGATAGGGATATTGCTTTGGGTGAACGATGCTATCGATAGAGGGGAAGGATGGTCGTGTGGTAAAGTGCTCGACTGTCGACCTGAAGGTACCTGGTTCGATCTTCGATAGTATCAAGGAAAATTTTTAGGTCTTGGCTCAAGTTCTCGATATATCTCCCGTGGTGCCTCCATGGCCATTGCACTAGCGGCAATGGTAGGGATGATAGAAGGGCACTGCAAAAACCGTCCCATCAGTGATTTATAGGATCTAAGAGATTTCATCTCATCCTTACAGGGACGTCACACATCGAATTAGAGAGAGAGAGAGAGAGTGAAATATAAAATTGATTATAGTAAAAAGAAATTACGCTAAGTGCATGTTTCAGAATCAACTAGTGTAACAGTAGAAACAGTTTTTTTGTTTCGTTTCTTTATTAGAAATAAAAAAAAATATAATCATAAAGAGAGATATTCTGACCAATATTTATTCTTTTTGGTACAGGGGATACAATGTTACAATGTAATGCATTTTGATCACCTGTGTTGGATTATCTTGTCCAGTTAGATTCATTACATTTGGAACTTAACCAATACATTTGTGATCAAAGGGTAAATATTGCACAATATCACACATTTTATCCCAACAGCAAAAATATATCTCAAATAAAGATATATTTTTATTTGTACATAACAAATGAGTCTTACAGAAGCTAATCATTAATTTGCTTTACACAAAATGTATCGTTTATATTTCTTCTTCTTCCTTTGGCTCTACAGCCCATTTAGGGCCCTGGCCTGTCATACTATTCTTCTCCACTTTTCCCGATCCATGGTCTTCTTCCTCCACTCTCTCACTCCTATGGCTTTAAGGTCTTTCTCCACTTCCTCTGACCATCTGCTTCTTGGTCTGCCTTTAGGCCTTTTCTCATTGGTTGTTGCCTTATATATTGCTTTTGGACCTCTGTTGTTTTCCACTCTTTCTATGTACCCTACCCACCTCAATCTATTCATTTTGATTTCAGTTTATATTCGTATATTAATATTTTTGTCTATATTGATTATAATCAATAGATTACAAAGATAGGTGTATGATGACTGGTATCACATTTCAGAAAAATCTTTGTGAAATTTCCCATTTCCTGTAATGTAAAGTTCTCAAAAACACTTGACGTTACACAAAGAACATCTTGACACTGTTAAGGTGATGGACCGTGCGGTCAGATTTATTTACACCCAGTGTCACGGAATATTGACATAAGAACATCTTGACACAAATCACCATGATTGACCGTGCGGTCAGATTTATTTACACCCAGTGTCACGGTCTATTGACATAAGAACATCTTGACACAAATCACCATGGTTGACCGTGTGGTCAGATTTATTTACACCCAGTGTCACGGTCTATTGACATAAGAACATCTTGACACAAATCACCATGGTTGACCGTGTGGTCAGATTTATTTACACCCAGTGTCACGGTCTATTGACATAAGAACATCTTGACACTTTTAGGGTGGTGGACCGTGCGGTCAGATTTACACCCAGTGTCACGGTCTATTGACACAAACTTTTTTTTTTCAAAAGAAACAAAAAAAGTCCATGGGAATCAATAGGAATCTGTAATGTGAATCTATTTCCTGGCTTGGAGAAAGAATTAGTTGACACAGTTGGCATGGGGGTCGGGGTCCAGCTAATTCACATTCTTTGTTCCCATCCGATGTTTAATTATTCTCTATATAACTGAGCTGGCGTGCTAATCAAACTACACTTGGGGGAGCATTTAATTCAACAGATTGTTTAAGGCAGCCATGCCCTGGCAGGGGGTACCTGGTGTTTTGTGATATTTGTTTAGTCGTATCGATGACTTGGTTTTGTATTTTCCTTTTTACATTTTTTTTTTTTAGAAATTCATTACATTGGGTTGAGATGGCTCGCGTTTTTTAAAAAAAAGTCTTGAGTTCGAGGATAGATAAATATATTTATCTTAAGTCCACCATTATGTTTAAAGTCCACCATTATGTTTTAAGTCCATCTTTAAGTTTAAAGTCCACCATTATGTTTAAAGTCCACCACTATGTGTAAAGTCCAGCATTGTGTTCTTAAGTCCACCATTATGTTTAAAGTCCACCATTATGTTCTTACTTCCACCATTATGTTTAAAGTCCACCATTATGTGTAAAGTCCACCATTATGTTTAAAGTCCACCATTATGTTCTTACTTCCACCATTATGTTTAAAGTCCACCATTATGTTTAAAGTCCACCATTATGTTTAAAGTCCACCATTATGTTTAAAGTCCACCATTATGTTCTTACTTCCACCATTATGTTCAAAGTCCACCATTATGTTTAAAGTCCACCATTATGTTCTTACTTCCACCATTATGTTTAATGTCAACCTTTATGTTTAAATAAAGTCCACCATTACGTTTAAAGTCCACCATTATGTTTAAAGCCCACCATTATGTTCTTACTTCCACCATTATGTTTAATGTCCACCATTATGTTCTTACTTCCACCATTATGTTTAAAGTCCACCTTTATGTTTAAAGTCCACCATTATGTTTATAAAGTCGACCATTATGATTAAAGTCCACCATTATGTTCTTACTTCCACCATTATGTTTAATGTCCACCATTATGTTTAAAGTCCACCATTAAGTTTCAAGTCCTCCATTACGTTCTTACTTCCACCATTATGTTCACTATGACGATCTTTTTTAGTACTGATTTTAACTCTACGAAAGTGATTTTTTTTTTTTAAATACGATGTTCCGAAGTCCAAAATTATATGCCGTGGGTTAGCCACGGGTCTACAAGACAGAGGGATAGCTACTTCATCTGCCCAGCTGATCATAAATAGTTAGTACGAACAATGTTATCTTACGTTTTCTTTTGAGACCCTATATTTAAGTACATTTGAGGGCCATGAAAAAAAGATGCATTTATCGCCCCTTGGACTAAAGTAGATTTCGGTGGTCATAGGAAAAGGTAATTTAGGGGTCTTAGGAAAGAATGCTGTTAAGGGCCACGGATGTAAAGATCGGGCGCCAATTAATCTTTAAATATCGAGGCCCTTTTTTCTGACAGCCATAATCTACATTAATTTATCTAAGAGCCCCTGACTGATGCTCATATTGTGCTCGCTTGTGGGGGGCCCCAAAAACAAAGTCCGACATAAGGCATCTTTAGCAGTGGTTGTGTGTGGGGGGGGGGGTTGGCCTAGTTCATTTTCCCGTATGAAAGATTCTGACTTTATTGTATCTTTTATTGTATCACCACCACATTATCAAGTTGGTACATTTTCTGACCTTTTATTCTCTGCTGTTGATTCTGTCAAAACACACGGCTGTTGACTTTTTTGGTAATCAAAATGACCTATTCGCGTGTCTTACTTTCTTAATGGGTCGACCTCATACTGTGTGAGTTTTATTGAAAGAGTACACTCTTTTTTCCCCATCACTAACTTGTTTCAAAGGGAATGCAGTTTGTTTATGGCGCGTCTTTATAATCTTACATTTTATTGTTTAACTCTTTTACTCACGCTAGAAATGATGTTTTCCAAAAAAAAAATATACAAGTTGAGCTTTGGTCACATGAGTATCTCTGTTTTTATCTAAAGTACTGCATACTTAACTGTGTGATGATAGACTTCTCATTCTCCTTCTTCTTTCTGTCTTCCCTGGAACCATAACAGCTCCTGGCTAAATCAATAGTCTGATCCGGGTACTTTACATTTACTCTGCACCGTGAAGTACTGATCCAGATCCAGAAGTAAAATACTGCACTTATAGATCAGTGACTTCTTTATTTTGCTTAGTTGGTAATAACTAATAACCTCCAGTTGTTTACTAAACTAAACGTAAACAAATAGTTGTACTAAACGGGTTCATATAAAGAGGAAAGAAAATAACCAAATAAATTAAATATACAACAATACAAGATTTTGTATTTCTCTATACGATCATGGAAATTGTGTCACTTTCTTTGCTATTTTAAATCATTAGTTTCAGGAGTTTCTTGTCATTGTTTCTTAGCAGACGACTGAAAATCTTTCTATACAAAGAAACTGTCAAAGGAAATTGGTCGCTTCTTGGAGAATCTTTCTAAATTGGACCATTACGCGACCATTCATCAGGTTTTCTGCCCTGTTACCAAGTTTGTTTTGAGGACATTTTACAATGAAGTTGATGGGTGGATGGATGGAGTGTATTGTTAGTATCTATATAAGTTATATACAACCGAAAAAAAAAATCTTGCAACAGCAAGGCAAATTTAGGGAGGGTGTTATCTTATAATAGCTGAAGACAGTTGAAGACAGAATCCTTCTATTAATTTGTTATAAGTTATGTGAAGACTTCCCAATACAGATTTCTGCAATATGAAATATTTTATTTTCGTGGAATGAGTGTGTGTTCTTCTGTTTTTTTATTGCGTTCTGAAAAGTGAAAGTTTGCAATCATAATAAAAAATGAATATTGAAAGAGAATTCTCAGTTCCCTGTTCGAAGTAAAAAAAAATTCGGTAGGCCGTTAGACAAATTATATCTGACTTGTAGGAATAATCCGAAATATAAAATAGAACCTTTTCATTGCGCATGTCCGCGATAAAAGAAAATTGATATCGGACAATAACTCTAACTTATGTTAAAAGAATACAGCCAAAATGCATGACAAATGTTTGTTCTTTTTTAACTATTAAGTTTATATTTGTAAAAGTCTTAGAACAGAGTCATTGTTAATTGAAGTCATTGTTTTTTTGTTTTTTTTAGAATTCATGTGTGTTTAAAGATAAACATTTAACACTGTAAAGAGAAACGATTAGGAGACATGAGAGAAGTAGATAATTGTATTTAATAGATAGAATGAGTTCCTGAAAAACAAAATAATTACAAATTCAAGATAGAATTATTTTTTTTTAATATTCAACAATGATTTTTAAACTAACATAAACAACTGTGCGAAGATGTTGCAAAGGCACAGCTACTAAAAAAAGGTGTTTTATATATGATTGTACTGTTCCGTTAGTGTTTGTGTGTTTGTTATATTATTGTGCTGTTCTGTTAGTGTTTGTATGTTTGTTATATGATTGTGCTGTTCTTTTAGTGTTTGTATGTTTGTTATATGATTGTGCTGTTCTTTTAGTGTTTGTATCTTTGTTATTTGATTGTGCTGTTCTGTTAGTGTTTGTATGTTTGTTATATGATTGTGCTGTTCTGTTAGTGTTTGTATGTTTGTCATATGATTGTGCTGTTCTTTTAGTGTTTGTATCTTTGTTATATTATTGTGCTGTTCTGTTAGTGTTTGTATGTTTGTTATATGATTGTGCTGTTCTGTTAGTGTCTGTTTGTTATATGACTATGATGTTCTATTAGTGTGTGTGTGTTTTTTATATGATTGTGCTGTTCTGTTAGTGTTTGTATGTTTGTTATACGATTGTGCTGTTCTGTTAGTGTTTGTATGTTTGTCATACGATTGTGCTGTTCTGTTAGTGTGTGTATGTTTCTTATATGATTGCGCTATACCGTTTATGTTCGTATGTTTTTTTGTGAAATTATCACCCAATAATGACAATCCACATAAAACATGGTATCATTTTCTTTTTTTTTTTAACTATGAGCTAACTTTACAGTAAATAGTGAGTCATCTAAGAGTCTCACCTGTTTGTAAATAGTCGCATTCAGGTTACGGTAACCCACAAAGTTTGAAATATATATAAATGCAGCCATTACCCCTGTGGAACGAAGCGTTAAATACATTTCTTCTTGCAATGATGGCGAAAGTTATTGTGCCGAATGGTTTATGGTTTACAAAGAGTTTACATTCGCGATTATGAACAAAGAAACTGGAGACGTGCTGATGGTGAGTTTCGACTCATTTACACAGCCATACTTATCCGTTACCCTTTTGATGTCTTACTTGGTTTGACACTTCTACCCACAGTCGATGGGAAAAATTCATTGTTTCTTTTAATGTTATTTTTTTGAGGTACTGAAGCAGAGCAAACTCTATTTCGGTGGAATTGTTCTAGTAGTTAATATAAAAAAAAATCGAAAGTTAAAATAATATTGCTTGTTTCAATTAGTTAATAGATATTTACCTCGATTAAGAAACTTGAAAGTTTATAAACAATCATACAACAAAATATTAATAAAAGTAAGGGCAATAACGTTGCTAGCGTAAGTGGCGTTCAGCTATGTAAATTCCCCCCCCCATTCAAGTACCCATTCCACCCCCCAAACCAGCACATTGTATATTATATCTCAATTTCAATTTTAAATGCATCATCTAATACAGTGGTCGGCAAACTTATCAGCCAAAGAGCCAAATATGAACATTACAACAATAAAAAAAAATTGGGAGCCAAATCTGCTTGTTTAGTAAACTTTTATTACACTAAATAAGTTGTACACTAAATAAGTAGTACACTAAATATAACTAAATGCCAGAGCCGCACTTAAGGAGCCAAAAAGCCACATGCGGCTCCGGAGCCGCACTTTACCGACCACTGATCTAATAAATAATCGGCTATCCCTTCCGCTTTCTAAAAATAGTCTCACTCAAGGGGAGTGAACTCTTGCTTGGCTAAAAATAGTCTCGGAATTCCAACTAGTGCGCAAATTATGTAAAGTTGTAAAGATGGTCAAAGGGATATAACTCAATTATAAGGAGTCACTCGCCGGTCCGGGTACCGGGCCTTTGATCTGGTATAGCATATTCCCATAATATGGACAGACATAATGCAATGTATATTCTACTTGGGGGCTAGCCCAGGGGGTGGGTAAACTTTCAGAGTCGCGGGCAAACAATGTACTAATCAAATTGACCGGTGGGCCGAGCAGTCGGATGCAGTGTTGACTTGAACTAATAAATGGTCAGTGGCTGTGCTTTACCTCTGGCCGCGGGCAAGATTAAACATTGCGGCTGGCCGAACATGGCCTGCGGGCTGTAGTTTTACCCAACCGAACCAATTATCTTCTAAGTCTGCCCCTAATGACATCCAAATGACCTCTGCTTGTCCTTTCAAATAATTTCAAGCAAATCTTTCCAAGTTTATAAAAAAAATATCTATTGAGGACTTGTATTTACGTTAGAAAATGGTAGCCGTTCTATTTTGTCCTCATAAACTTCACAGTTTTTCTTCCTTTGTTTGTTCGTTGCTTTCTCTAAATATCTGCTGCATATGTTTATTTCTGTCGTTTCTTTTAACACTTGCTGGTGGACTTTTAAAAATAAATTTCTCATGGTGTTATTTTTTTATTTTACTGTTATTTAAAACATTGTTTTCGTTTTGTATTACTATTTTTTTTTCGTTTCTTTTTTTTTTATTTTTTTTTTACTATTTCTACTTTTTATTATTGTTTTTTTGAAGGAAAAAAAAAGATGTAAAGGCTTAAAACAAATCTTAGACTAACCCATTTTGTCGGCCAAATTTATTTCTCACCTTATACTTAAGACCACCCACTATATCAACCGGTTTAGTTTCATTTTCACAAATTAAAGAGTTTAAAAAAAATTATCTAATGCTTATGCCACTTGTAGCTTACATAACATAACTTCTGAGAAATCAATAACTCTTGAGAATCAAAGAACCGAACTCAATATTGTCTAAACTACAAAACACTCGCGCCCACCTTCAATTTAAAACATATAAAAAAACATACAAAGTAAGTAATGACATACTCTTGTGTAAGAAACTTGGACGATGAGATATGTCAGTAGTTGTGAAATAACAAAGTGGCAAGTTTTAGATCAATGTTACATTCAAATGCCAGGAGTTCGTGGTAAAGTTAAACCAACAATGAAATGTTTTAGCGTACTAAGCGTTGGCAAGTTCAACGGTATATGTATACTGTTTTTTTTTTGTAAACATTGATCAGATGTTACACTAGCTCTGTACTGCCCTTGAAATTTAAAGCAGGTTTTGATTTTTGACCGTTTAAAAGGAGATATTTTTTTTTAAAAATTAGATGAATAGCTATTGAAAAAAAAATCATTTGAATGTGTAACATCAGTGTCAATGGATTTAATGCATGACCTTTATGGGACAAATGATATGACCACATTGCACTGATATATGCAAATAACGATGGATTATCTCTAAAGTACGACATGTTTTGACACTTTTACAACATCCTGGCATCCATAGCAACTTGATTCGATTCTTAAGCTTAACACTTTCAATGTACTTATGGTACTTATGGTACTTAAGGCACTTTATCCAGTATCTAGTAGAATTGATCTGGTAAATAAATACGACAAATAATATTTAGTTTCTTTTATTATGAAATGTTGCAAAAAAGGTAAACAATGATCCAATCTTTGATCCCTCTTGTAAATTTAGAACGAATTAATTTTTCTTCTTATTCATTGGGCTCTACAGCCCATTTAGGGCCCTGACCTGCCATACTACTCTTCTCCACTTTTCCCTGTCCATGGTCTTCTTCCTCCACTCTCTCAATCCTGTGGCTTCAAGATCTTTCTCCGCCTCACCCAATTAATACCACAGTGAAGTTTTATTATGTCAAAAAATGGCTTCAAATACATTTGCTCATTTATGGTCACTTCGAGTTCGTATACAAGTCAGGGCTTTAAACTATGGGATATATGATTATGTAAAACTACGGGATGTATGATTATGTAAAACTATGGGATTATGATTATGTAAAACTACGGGATGTATGATTATGTAAAACTATGGGATTATGATTATGTAAAACTACGGGATGTATGATTATGTAAAACTATGGGATTATGATTATGTAAAACTATGGGATGTATGAGTATGTAAAACTATGGGATTATGATTATGTAAAACTATGGGATGTATGATTATGTAAACTATGGGATGTATGATTATGTAAAACTATGGGATGTTTGATTATGTAAAACTATGGGATGTATGATTATGTAAAACTATGGGATGTATGATTAAGAACTAATAAAAATAACACCATCAGCCTATCTTTCCTTCGCTTCTTGAATATTGCTATAAGAAAGTTGCATGTGTCCAATAAATGTAATTTTTGGTTACTTATGCAACTTTTAATACATGTATTTGGCTTAAGATACAATATTTTAGATAAGGTTTTTTTATGATACATAAAAAGACGAATATCCCATAATCAGGGGGAGGAAGATAATTTCCGGTCATCCCACTGAGCGTAAGGAAATACGTTCTCCTCCTTCTTTATACATATACAAAAATTCATTAATTTTTTTACATTTTATTTTAATAATGTGATTAATAAAAAGTAGTTTTTTTGTTTTGTTTTTTTCCAAAGAACAGAACATAAAAATGATACACGCAAGCTTAGCTTATGAAATGACCTCTTTTATTTTTCTTGATATTTTCGTGGGATCATCCTAACGATATAGTTAGGTGAGTGTGTGTGTGTGTGTGTGTGTGTTTGTAAGGTGAGAGTGTGTCGATAGGTCAGCCCAGGGCGACTCTTAGTCTATTGAAATGACTACCTGACATATATAGTTCATAAGCAACTATTGACGTTTATACCGGCGGGCTATTGTTGATATGAGCTGATATAGACATATATATATATTAAAGGTAGGTGTGATAACATAAAAGGCCAGTGGCAGAAATAAGTGGTGGGCCGGAAGGGACAGATCGGTGGGCCGACTTTGGTTTGCGTGCAGTTAGTTTGCCCATGTGTGATCTAGTTTATACACTATCAATATTTTATAAAATCATTTTTTTTCCTCATGACACTTGACAGCCATTTAAAATTCAAACCTTCACTTAGTGCATTTCCTATCGGCTACAAGACTTTACATTTGTACACATTTGATTTGTATAGTTATTTTTTTTTTCTTTTGACTTTTTTTTCAAATGTCTCATAGATATACATGTGGAGTGTCGGGGTGAAAATTTACAATACTACAAAAAAGCAGAAATACTTGAAAAAGATATAAGGCATAGATGTACCACAATCTCTTATAGATTCAAAATATACCTTTATTAGGTTTACATATTTTTAAAGTTTACTGCATTAAAAAAACAACTGAAGAACAATAGGATATGAATTGACAAATTATTGATTTTTTTTCATTCACCTGTGACATATTTTGCAACTAGATTGAGTTTATCTACATTAATGGTATCCACAAACATTCATATCTAGAGCCACATAAACACAGACACATTCATACATGCAAAACATCTGTTGCAACCTTTTCTACACAGGTATGATTGAATGATACAATTACAACTATAATTGCACTGACAATTATCTACAGCTTTGAAAGAGTAGCTGTGGTCTCGTGAAGATTGTCAACTATAACTGCACTGACAATTATCTACAGCTTTGAAAGAGTAGCTGTGGTCTCGTGAAGATTGTCAACTATAACTGCACTGACAATTATCTACAGCTTTGAAAGAGTAGCTGTGGTCTCGTGAAGATTGTCAGCTATAACTGCACTGACAATTATCTACAGCTTTGAAAGAGTAGCTGTGGTCTCGTGAAGATTGTCAACTATAACTGCACTGACAATTATCTACAGCTTTGAAAGAGTAGCTGTGGTCTCGTGAAGATTGTCAGCTATAACTGCACTGACAATTATCGGGGAAGATAGTCTGGTCTTGGGGGTCTTTGTAAAATGTGTCAAGGTCAGAAACAGGGATGTTGACGGTGACAGTAGCAATGGAGTAGTAGTAACCCGTAGCAGGACAGAACAGTGACAGTACAGTGACAGTAACAGAACAGAACAGTGGCATCTCATTGACAGTACAATGATAGTGACAGGACAGTGACAGTACATTGACAGTAACAGTACAGTACAGTGACATCACAAAGACAGTACAATGACATTGACAGTACATTGGCAGTTACAAGGATAGTACAGTACATTGACATAAAAATGACGGTACATTGACAGTGACAGTACATTGGCAGTTACAAGGATAGTACAGTACATTAACATAGCAATGACGGTACATTGACAGTGACAGTGACGGTACACCACATTGACATAACAATGATAGTACAATAATAGTACAATGACAGTGACAGTACAGTAACAGTACATCGATAGTATTGACAGTGACAGTGATAATACAGTACAGTGACATCACAATGACAGTACAGTGACAGTAACAGTACATTGACAGTAATATATTCTTTTTGATGACTATAACGTTGATGGCTAAGTCCATGTAGTTCAAGTGTTAAACTGAGGACAGTAGAAATGAAACAGTAACTTCAGAGATGTCGAGATGTCGTAGCATTTGCGGGCCACGGGGGTACTTCCTGGTTTTTCCAAGAAATTGAGGTCCAGTATTGTCAGTAAGTCGTTATTTATTTAGTCAAGTCTGTCTAGCCCCCATCACCGATAATTTGGAATCGAGCTGACCAATCAGAATAGATCACCGATGACCCATCAGTGGAATGTTTTTATTATTTTATTTCCAGCTTCACTAGAACTTAGAACTAACCCACTATGAGACCGTCACCACAGCTAGAAAGCATTTCCCGATATATTTGATAGTCTTTCTGTTTTCCTCCAGAAAATTAAATTTGTCAAACAGGAAATGAAACTGTAAGAACAAAGCGAAATTTAAGAAACGGTGATACGTAGTTGAGAAGGAAAATAATAATAAGAACGGCGATGTTTTACAATTTGGGTCCGATGAATTTGTCCAGGGATTCACCTGTACAGTTGGAAGGGGGGGGGAGGGATATGCTTTGTGACCATGTATATGTACATATTTGGTAACATGGTTGTACTCAGGGTCTCAGGACCAGATGTGTCCTCAGTAGATGGAGGCCTAGGACGTGTGTCACATGCAGGGTTTATTGTTATGTGTGTTTACTGCATCGTAACCATATGTCCTTCTCGGGTTAGGGCCATTCGTTGCTGTCCCTGGTCTTCATCTCCCCCCACCCCAAAAAAAAAAAGGCTAGCACTGATCAGTACAGTTGTTTGCCCCCGGTGGTTCATATAGCTTTTAAGACGGCTATCCATAGAAAATTCAGTAACATACTACACAAAATGTTGAGCATGACGTCAGTCTGAGTAGTCATGATGAAGGGGGTGGGGGGCAGCATGGTATACGTGGACTAGAGATCTTATTAGAAACTTAGGTTACAGGTGGTGGGCAATGTATGACCCGCTTGCCCAATACTCCCGGTTAGACGTTTTGACCAGACTAGCGCCCCCCCTCCACCCATAATACGAGCAAGTGGACTAGCACCGTAGTTCATTAGAGTTTCATGTAAACACTAATTTTATCTCTTAGTCAAGTCATTCTGTCACATTTAAAAAAAAATTATGGCCCACAATTCAAAAAAGGTTTTTCGACCCCTGATTTGTATGTTTTAATCATTGTCATTGACTTTTGAGCTTTAACACATGTTTTAAACAGTCATTTTTCCATTGTTTGAACACTCATAAAGAAACACTTGAATAATAGGGTCATTAAAATATTTCAAAATAAATAAATAATAATAAACAAAGCTTTTTACTGTTTGAGGCGCACTGAATATTAACTTCGGCCGTAAGTTTCAGACACTTCCCTGGTGTAAACAAAAAGCATTGTTTATTTTACACCTGAAGGTATCACAATTGGAAAGCGAAGAACGTCTGCTTCCGCTTCAACAGCCAGTGACCGCGCAGAGAGCAGAAATTTTCTGCCTAGCCGCCTTTAAACCTAGCATCCGCTATGTAAGTTGGTGAGCTAAGAGTAACATTTTAAAAACATGCACTGTTGCCTCCACCGGCATAAGAAAGTTTTCTAGCACTTGCCGGGAGTGCGAGGTGGGAGTACTTGTAACAGGTAGAATCTGTAATGGGGGTGGGTACCTAAAACTTCCCCCATAAGTGCACTGACTGTTTACATGGTCTAGTTGACTGGCTGTTTACTTGCACATGGTCTAGTTGACTGGCTGTTTACTTGTATGTGGTCCAGTTAACTGATGAGATGGTAAGTGGATTTTTTTAAAAATCGTAATTAATTAACAACTTTCTGTTAAATTAGTTCAAGACAAATGTTCATTATCCACGGTCTGTCAAGCTTTTGTGGATGCGTTAAGACGTATATGTTAGTGAGATATCACTGAAAGCAATTAGAATGACATATGCACTTTAATGTGTAATATCATCGATTCAGAAATGTTAGTCTTTGCGTGAGACACTACTTCTTAACAGAAAATTAATCTAGAATGTAAATTAATTAATAAAGAGCATGTTTACATTTAGAAAAAAAAAAAAGAAAACGTAAATTGTAAACATAAAAAAAATTCAAATTAATCATAAGTTTCCAATAATTAAAAAAACTAAATTAGTGAAAAAAGGGTTGTTCTGATACATGGGCGAACTTTGTGGCTGTCGTGGGTCCCCACTGATAAAAGGACCACTTTCGGTACGAGTGTATATTGTACTAGCTGTACCATTGGAAAACCTTTTGCATAGAGTTATATCCCCTTAGGCTTGATCGGTTATTTTTGGTTTCGGGCAGATCCGATTGTTTCATAATTGTATTTTAAACTGGAATACTGTTGTATTAATTCTTTACTTTCGATTTAACGCAGAACCCAAATCGCTGTTATATTATTAGATAATTATGGTGTTAAGAGGACCTTGTTGGACAATTTTGCCCTTCAGATCTTTGAAGTCTCCGCCTACGGGCCCCAAATATATAAAAACATCATTGGTTAATAATAATGTTACAATCAACACTTTTAGTTCCAACTAAAATTGTGATGTAGTCCAATGTGAATAAAAAAAATAATAGCAACCAACATGCAAAGGCGAATCTAACGGAGGACTCACCGGGCCACACTTAAGGCCCCGACAATGATAGGGGCCCCTAGAAAGCCGCACAATTTCATAAAGAATGTTTACCTTTTACAATCTCAGTCTTTGTTTAAGGGGGGCCCACCATTGTTATCCGCTCCCTGTGCCCCAACCCAAGTTAAGTTCTGAATACACCAAGACGAAACACTTTCGCGCGGAACCTTCCGCGCGGAAGTCTCAACTTAGCGAAACTCTTGTAGATACACCGGGACAAAACGGTGAGCGCCGAAACAACTCACCGGAAACAAGATTTTTTAATGATTACTTCGCACTTTTTCCTGCTAGTGAAAAAAAACTATACTTTGAAAAGCAGAAAATACTGCATCCCGTGTGCCTTTTTGTTCTTATTACAAATACATTGTCTAACTGGAAATGGAAAACTGTTTTTTTTTAACTTTTTATTCGATCGGTAGCCGTTCATTTTTTTTTTGTTTTAATGATCAGCCAAACATTTATTTAATAGCATTTATGTTTTCAGACAGCGCTTCGATCGAAAGAAATTTCATTTGTAGAATATGTAGATAGACGATGTAT
Organism: Bulinus truncatus; assembly: GCA_021962125.1. NCBI lineage: Eukaryota > Metazoa > Mollusca > Gastropoda > Planorbidae > Bulinus > Bulinus truncatus. The sequence continues at coordinate 788,590 of JAGDYQ010000253.1, forward strand.
ATTTTCCTTTCAGAAATTCATATACAAAGACTGTTGCCGGCCAAAATTTATAGTAATTCATGTTTTTCTGTCAAAATTCACTTTGTTGTTGTTGTTTTTAATGAATATACACTAATGTGAATCATTTTTTCTATTCGAATCGACGTTTCTAAGCAGCCATTTTGTTTGTTTATCATGACGGAAAATGTAGCACTCCGGAAAAAAACTCTGCAGGCAGCGAAACTGAAAACTTTCGCTGTTCCGCAACGGAATTCCTGACCGGTGTACATGTTCTCATTAGAATATCATTGCAGCGAAACAGAGACGGAATTCGCAATGCCCTTAGATACCGGAATTTCGTCTTGGTGTATTCATACCTTTAGACCTGGTATGGAACTCTGGCAGTCTGGCCTTTAATTCAAATATTTATTGTGGAAGCCAAAAAAAAAATAAAACCTAAAATAATGACATCCTTTCTAGAGATGTTAGCAGTGGTGAGTGGTCCATCCCTGCGGAAACCTCACAGAGATATAAAAATGACCTTATCCATGCCTGCCTCCCCCCCCACCACCTGAAGTTTGAAGTGCCCTATCTACATATATCTCTGTCATTACACACATGTGACTAGACTACATTGATCACCCACCCCTGGCGCTCATGGTGACCACATTTGAAGACTAAGCCCCCATTGATTTCTGAGATCGCCACTCACCATAAACAACTTCCGGCGTAGTATTTGATCAATTTCTGTACAGTAGACTTGATAAAAAAAAGGGGGGGGGGAGAGATTGGGAGAGAGCGTAAAAGAAAAAAAAAGACTGAAAATAAAAGGGAAGTTTGTTTTTTCCCCCTCCTCTTCTTGTTGTGTCTACCCGTGCTAAGCCCATTTCAACGATTTCTGGCTCCAAACTTTAAGCTGGGAAATATCGACCACAGGATTTCAACCAAAAAAATGTCAGAATCGATTACAAGGTACTTAATTCTGTACTCGCTATTTTTTTTGTTTTCAAACATTCATGTACAGTAACCAGTGATAAATAACAAACTGGTTTAATAAATATAAAAAAAAAATCTTTGTTTAAACAAATTTCATTCTTTAGGCTTATTAAACAAAAGTTTTCACCGAATTATTTCCTGCATAAATCGATACGTCCAAATAATTCAATTCTAATACTTACTTTAAAAAAAAAACAGATTATGTAAACATCTTCAGGTAATCGATTCTCAGTAGGCTTGTATCGATCCCGTTCGGTTCAAAACCACAACAACAAGCCGCGGAGGTCCGCGGAAGGGGCGGGTGGGGGGAGAGAGGGGGGAGGGTAGATAAGAGAAACAAAAGCCTCCGCTATTGATTGGCCAGTAGCGGAAGTTGATGACATGCCTGGTGTTAAGTGCTCTACTGATGCAGCGTGGATTGGACCAGGACCGTATCTGGGTACTGGTCGGGGAATAGTTACATAATGTTTCGTTTTGTAAGTACCGTATTCAACTCTTTGAGTCACTTGCATACATGTCTACATTTTGTTTCAATATTTTTGCCACCGTTATATCTTTACATGACGCTGCCTGGTCATAATAAGTCAGCTTTTAAATTCATAACATGACACACATATTTTATTTAAAAAAATTCTCAAATATGCGTATCAGTAAAATGTTACATTCAATTTTCCCACATTTCACGATGTAATTCTCAACAAATTATTTCATGTCAAAATTTTCATCAAGATATCTCCAGATGTAACTCACCCAATAGGCCTGCATGTTGTTATTGTGTAAGTGTATTTTATCGATCGTAGCTATGAATTTGCTGCGAGCCATTTAGTTTATTGTTGTTGTTTTCGCTGTTGTTTCCTTTCAATCTATTTTTATGAGTCTCATAAAAGTATGTTTATGAGTCTACATTTATTCACACGCCACATGAGACATTCCAACTTCATTATTTAAACTAACTACACTTTCCTCTAGTCAAGTTAATCAGCGAAATTTTGCTGCCTTTATTTTTCTGCCTTATCCACTTCTTCATTACATAATATCTCCCCTATTGATATATTGTATTATATGAATCATCATTCTAACGCAGAATAAACTAATCTGCTACTTTTTTTTGTTTATTTATAAATCCTGTGATCTCATATCTTGGTGCTTACATAGTTCTGAATGTCATTATATTTTATTTTTATATGCAAATTTAAGGCCATTTACTTAAGTTAGTATTTTTATTGAAAATGTTTACGTTGAATTTTTTTTTCAATTGTCATCATAACAACCAGACTGTCATACTGCCATACTGCCGGACTGTCATACTGCCGGGCTATCATACTGCCGGACTGTCATACTGCCATAATGCCATACTGCCGGACTGTCATACTGTCGTAATGCCATACTGCCGGACTGTCATACTGCCATACTTATTTGAAATACAATATTTTTAATCGTTAGTTTGCCAGGGAGTTTCGTGCACTGAAACATGTACACCTGCAGGGATACTTTGGCGTACACACAGGGCCGTCTTATGACCGTACTGGGGACTAGGCCCATTTGCATCTTAAGGGTTAGGGATGCCCCACGATGGAGAGTAATTGCAGGACGAATATATATAGATGTATTAGAATTTTTACATCTTTCATAGGCCTTTTTACATCTTGGGCCTATTCATGTTCGGTATTCCTAAGTGTCTATGATAGGATAGCCCTCCCTACAATGAGGCTAGGGCTGTACCGGAATCCGATTCCGGTTCCTGTTAAGCCGGATTCCGGCAGTTTTAACGAATCCGGTTCCGATTCCGGTTCCGGTTAAAATGTGCCGGATTTAAGCCGGATTTTTTTTTGTTTGAAATTTGTAAGAAATTTTTTTAGCGCAACAAAATTTTGAAATATTTAGCGCTATATAATTAAATTAAAACAATAACTTCCTTTGATTTTAAAACTACAATAATGTCGATCGCTTTTAGTTCTATATGTAAGTACAGATATATTAAAAAGGAAGATTTGAATCGTATTTAGTCTAGTACAGGGGTCAGCAACCTGCGGCTCGCAAGCCTCATGCGGCTCTTTCGATGTCAAGTTGTAGCTCTTTCGATGTCAAATTGCGGCTTGATCAAATACCGCAATATTGAAACAACAATTTTAGTGGCTCTTTAAAAACTGAGAAAATTGTAAATTATAACTTTTGGCTCTTCCATCTCAAAAGGTTGCCGACCCCTGGTCCAGTAATATGACACCTTATCTTCCGCTACTTTTGATTCCGTGTTTTCTATAAACTATATTTAGCTATCAAAATTTAACTTTTTTTAAAGAGCAGACAACGATCTATTTTTGGGTGTTTACAGTTTTAAAAAAGCTCATAATTTATTTTTCTGCACATTTTTAGAGCATTTTCGAAAAAAAAATGCTCTGTTGTCCCCGTTTTGTCTGTCTGTCTGTCTGTCTGTCTGTCATCACCTAGATCTCAACAACCATAGGTCCTAGACCTATGATGTATATATCATTTTGTAGGTCTTGGCCTGCCATTTGTGCAGCAAAAGTTCATTTCGCGATCTGACCTCTGAGGGCCGTAAAAGGGTGCTTATAAAGTACCGTTTTTTACTATATAAGCTATATAAACAAAGTAGCGCCCTAGATCTCAGCAACCATAGGTCCTAGACCCATGATGTATATATCATTTTGTAGGTCTTGGCCTGCCAAGTGTACATCAACAGCATTTCGCGATAGGACCTCTGAGGGCCGGGCTTCAGGGCTCCTAAGGGGCTTATATATTATATATATGGCCCCATTCTACACCTTGTACGTTCAATAACCCATTCATTTGGTGCGAAATACTGCAGCACGTAGTTTCACCAAGATTTATTAAGAAACTCATCAAATGAAATAGTAAGCTTGTGTTCTGAGTTTAATTGAAAGTATCAGAGCTATGCAACAATTGACGGAGTTTTCGGACGATTAAATGACTACAATTTCGAATGTTTTCAATTATGAGTCCTATTTCAGTAACCACAAACCACTTGTAGTTAGATTTAAGAGAAAATATTTTTTTTCAAATATAAAGAAACGTCTTTATAATATTTTTTTTTACAGATATATGCATTACACAATTGAATTCATAAACATTTCCAAAATTTACAAATATTTACTGAAAGCTAACAAACGTACTGATACATAACACGAAAATGCGCTAACACGTCCTGTGTCCAGAATGGAACTGGCTTAATTGCTTGTTTAATTTAGTGGATTTTGTCACGATTTGGATAAAATTCCTCGCAAATTTAGATAAATAAATTGAAGATACATTTTTAATTGAACATTAAAGTGATATTGATTTAGATTTGAAATGCATTTTAATTTGCGTTTTTATGGGAAATAGTCAAATAATGGTTTAAATGAAAGTATGAATGAAAAAAACACGGTTTCTTTGTTTGATTGTAAAAGAAATCAAGTTAAATTAGGTACAGCTTTATTAAATAAATTTTTAAAACGAAGAACCTGTTATTTTATTAAAATCCGGTGCCTGTTCCGATTCCGGCAGGATTCAAATAATACATCCGATTCCGGTTCCGATCCTGCAGGATCTAAATATTAGATTCCGGTACAGCCCTAATTGAGGCACATGTATACATTTAAAAATACATTCTCACTCAGCTACCTCGATCCTTGGTGACAGTTCATTAGTGATTTTTGTCATACATACAAACATAAATCAAACATAGCAATACAAACAAACATAAACAAAGCCATACAAACTAAAAAAAAAAAAACGTGTTTAAAACGATGAATTCTGACAATCACGTTTAAAAACCTAATTTTCTTTTTTCACGTTAACCCACTGAAGCAAAGGCCTACTCTAGATCTATGCTTACAAGTGTTAACACGGTCTTTGTTTATCTCTCCTAATGTCTTCAACTATCAGTTACTCTGATCCCAACGACAGACCATTTCTAACAATAACAAAAAAAACCGACTCACATATGGCGGGGAAAGGTAAAAATCACCAGAAACTTCACTATTCTCAAACTAAACAATGTGTCTTTCAGACAGTGAACTGGATCTCAGATTGTGGCTCTTTTTGGGTTTGTGTAAGGTTTTTAATTTGCCTTTTGAGAAAATGGGATCTTGACTTTATAAAAAGTTTGGTGATCAACAAGAATGTAAATAATGGGTGCATGTGTTTTTGTGTGTGTTGCAGGAGTTGAAACATATTTGATGGTACTATCACGGCTGTGTTTATATGTATGTGTTTTTGTGTGTTGCAGGAGTTGAAACATATTTGATGGTACTGTCACGGCTATATTTATATATGGGTTCACTTGGCAGTTTCATAGGCCCTCAATTGCGATGGGCCCCCCCAACTCCACTTTATTTGTGCCGCCCACAAGTAAGGGCCATCTGATTGTTTGTAAGGGACTTCAGGCTGAAAGTTGGGATTGTTGTCAGAGGTGGCCCCATTTTTGCCACCAGAAAAGGGAGGCATTGTCAGCAAAAGTAGAATTCTTTGGATTGGGAAAGAGGCGGCATATTTAGTGTCCGCATCAAAAGCCACTTACGTTAAGTAGGCTATTGCGTGTGTGTGTATATATATATGTATATATATATATATATATATATATGAATACAGTGGATTCCGCTTAATTGGGACACCGTTTAATTGGGACAGCCGCTTATTTGGGACAAATCTCAAAGAAACCAAACCAAGAAGCCAATAGTCAATTTGTATGGACAGCCGCTTAATTGGGACAAAAAGCCTCGGTCCCGATGTGTCCCAATTAAGCGGAATCGACTGTATATGAGATATACTGTCTGCCAAGTAGAACACACCTACGTAGTTGAATCGTCTGCTCCCATCGTGTTGCACGTCACGTCACTCTTTAATTTGACATTTTGACGCCACTCTGTAGTCATGCGTCGATATCACCCTATATACTCGTTTATTCTTTCATTTCGCCTCACTTGTTGATACTATATAGACATGTATGACCTACACCCACACATGCACGTACAAAAATAACGTTCTTTGTGCGATTTCGTTTTTACTTTTTTTTTTTCATTTCTTACAGGGAGCATAAAAATGTACACCCTACCTAATGATGTGTACACCCTATCTAATGATGTGTGCTTTTTTTCCGAAAGTGCAGCAATAGAAACCATGCCACTATAATTAACGTCTTGAGATGTACAGATCAGAGGCGTCCCTAGGGGTTTGGGGGCCCGGGGGGCTTGGCCGTTTTGGGGGCCCCTGCAGATTTGACATACGATATCATGACATGAGATAACGTACTTAATGAATATATGTCTAAATTCAAATTAGTACAGTATATCAATACAATTAACAAAAAATTATCATTAAAACTCTTTTAATGAATAATTCCAGTTTAGTGACGAGATAATGCACAAGTGACAAATCTCAATTCATTTTGCCTCACGTCGTGCTTTCTGTGCAGTAAAGTCATTTATAACATCATCTAAGTCAATGTTGTCTAGTATTTTGACTTCACTTACATTAAAGCCATGCTGATAAGTCTTTCTTGCATCATTGTGCTCCTGATATAGTTTTTTTTTTTGATTGACTTTGAGTTTTTAGAATAATCTCTCACATGATGCAATGGAAGTGGCCTGAGTTAGCAGTATTCGGATGGAGGTTGCAAGGTTTGAGCAAACATCATTATCAAATGAAGCCAGCTTCCTCAATAAGTCAGTTGGTGATTGTGGTACTGGTTTGTTGATGAAAGTGCTTGTGCATCAATGACACCATTGAAAAAGTGATTTGCCTGTATGTCATCATACAAACAGGAAAAAGTAACAGTTTTTAATCAGTGTATAATCATCCATAGAATTCAACAGGTGTCTTGGTTTAAGAAGAACCCTAAAGGTGCCCACATGGTTTTGCAACCTTTGGAATCTATCCTTTATCTCCATATGAAGTCTGTCAAGCACTTCTGTCGCAACACGTTTGAATTGCAGTTCTATTTACAATCTTACATCAGAACTCAACTCCTTATCAAGTCTTTTCTTTCTTCTGGTTGTTTTTAATTCAGGAAATCCATAGCATTCACTGCCTTCTTTTGCTCTTTCGATGGATTGGGTGATCAGTTTTGTCTGTTTCTCATCATTTTACAGAAAGCATGAAAGGGTCTTAATCTCTTCAGCATCTTTGTCAAGATGCAAGGAAAGTGAAGACTTACCTTCTTCTTTTGAGTACCACCATTTAGGCATACTACTCTCCTTTTTTAGTTTCCCGGCTCCAGTTTCTTTCAGTTTGGTCTCTGAGGTTAATTGGAAAAAGGGTTGAGCAATTCATGAAAAAAGGTGACAATTGCTAGATCTATCTCAGCAGAATGAAGAGCTGCCAAGTGATTATCACAGTTCAGAAATGTTACGTTTGGATTTATGTCTAAGAGACGTTTCTGCCGGCCAGACCGACGGCCACTCATTGTGGCTGCGTTATCATAGGTTTGATCTGTGCACAGATTTAAAGTCTAGTTCAATGTCTTAAAGATTTTTCAGAACAAGTTCTTCATAATGTTGTGCATCTGGCTTCACAATTTCAAAATAACCAAGGAATGACTCTTTTATTTTAAAATTCTCGACATCCAAGTTACGAACTTTAAGGGATACTTGTTCTTTGTGAGAAACATCTGGAGTGCAATCAAACATCAGAAAAAAGTAACAAACTTGCTTGACTTTCCCAACAATTGATTCCCTATCTTTATTGCCAATCAAGCTTATGAACTCATGTTCAATTATTCAAGTGATGTTACGTAACTTCATCAAATTCTGCAAGAAATTTCAAAGATTCTAGGAAGTTCTCAGGACTTGGAGAATCTAGTTCTTCTTTGTGGTCAAGTAAGTTTGAGTTGGTTTTTGCTAAGTACTTGACAGCTGCTGCTATACTGCTGTATCTTTATATGAATTATCTGAATGTTGATACTTTTCTTCGCCATGTTCATCGTCTTCTTTGTTTTCAATGCTTTTATCAGGTTTCTTCTTAAAAAAACCCTTCAAATTTTCCTTGATTTTGTAGCCTCTCGTCTTTCTGTAGCACGCTTTTTCCGTTTTGTAGCCCCACTCTGGTAAACTCATTCTTTCGGCATGGGTGAAGTTTCTCTATACAGAATAACACTCTTTACATTTCACAAATAAAAAATATAAAAAAAATTCTGTATACTTATTTCATTCGCCATGATTGTGAGATTTCGTCAGACGAATAGACATAAGTATATGAACTATGACCCTTCCATTTATGTCTATGGATAGATGTATTATAGCATGGACAAAAAATGGAAGATACAATGCAATCAAGATAACGTGTTTTACAACAACCAAAACTATGTTTTCACACTTTTAGTAAACTTTTTACCAGTTTTTATTTGCATGATGATTTAAGTAATTTTGAAATCTTTAACCTGTGTGGAATACATGCAACAGTATCACTAACTCAGTGGCATCACGATGGTTGGTGTCACCCGATACGGACAATTCAGGGTGTCACCCCCTCCCCCAAGACTTTCAGCATGAACAATGGTACATATTTCGAATTTTCCTGCTCTATACGGTCTTCGCCTTAGAGAATTTACTTTAAAATATTTAAGCGATGAAATCGATAGTATTACTGACTGAATTTCAAAAATATGTAGGCCCTATATTACTTTAATTCAACTAAGTTTATAAACTACGTCTCCTATTTCATAAAAACATGCACGCGACTACCTAGCGCGTTTACAAAAAACTCCAGATTGATCCGAGCAGCTTTGACTTAGATTCATTTACCTAAGCTCCAGACGCTCTGCATGATGGCACCCTGTGCTACTGGTCGTATGGTGGCACCCTGTGCTACTGCTCGTATGATGGCACCCTGTGCTTCTGCTCGTATGGTGGCACCCTGTGCTTCTGCTCGTATGGTGGCACCCTGTGCTTCTGCTCGTATGGTGGCACCCTGTGCTTCTGCTTGTATGGTGGCACCTTCTGCTACTGATCATGTTTTTGACTATGATCGGTTATAAAACTGACTATGCCGAGTTCTTTCTGCTATGAAATTTAGAATTGTTCATTGTGGTGTCACCCCAAAATTGCATTAATTTAATAAACTGAATTAGAAACGAAATTTTTCTCAATACTTACTTTTGCATTAAAGTAGGTGTCATAACTATTTGTATTATTAGTTATGCATTGTGAGTTCTTGTGACGATCTGTCTATGTAGGGATTGACACTTTATCTAAGCGTGTACTCACTCACATACATCACAAATAAATTAAATAAACTGCCAAGTCAGTCCGATTCATATACTTTATTTGACGATTACGCAAAATTTAATTTCAAAATATAAGTAGAACGAAACTATACACTGCAAGATACATATTCACCGAAGCATCACTACTCTATCCTGTGTGCTGCCTATTTTGTCGAACTGCATGTCCGTTCTGTACCTCTCTGTTCTCCTCCTTTCTCCCCTTAATTAATTAACTCATCCCTGACCCAGTGATCCATATTCTTGAAAATACAATGTTTAATCTATATTCTTGTAAATACAATGCTCAAAAATGCTCTTTGTATCACTAATCAAGCACATGTAGAAGTTTGGCGCCATGTATACGAAACCAGACAGTAGATAATTAGCTTATCACAACATTTTTCACTCGAAAATACAAGAATGCTTAGCCTTGCTTTTAATTCCAGCCTAACTAGGTTATCTAACTTAACAGGTATGTGTCCCCTAAAAATACAAACTCTCTCTAAACGTGAGCGACATTTTACCTATGGCGCATTTCCAGCCATTCCAAAGTATGTTATAAAAACATAACCGACTTTTGTCGTTACAGAAGGCTTAGTCACGGCAGCGCGTGGCGGTTACAGCTAGTATTTAATATTTAGTGTTAAAATAAAAAAATTGGAAACTCGTTTGGGGGCCCCCCTCAAGCGGGGGCCCGGGGTGACGTTCAAATTTGGACCCCCCCCCTCCCCCCACCCTAGCTACGCCACTGGTACAGATGATGGTTGAGTATGGATGTAAAGGTAATAGGTGATGTATGATGTACAGATGATGGTTGAGTAGGATGTAAAGGTAATAGGTTGTGTATGATTTACAGATGATGGTTGAGTAGGATGTAAAGGTAATAGGTGATGTATGATTTACAGATGACGGTTGAGTAGGATTGTAAAGGTAATAGATGAAGTATGATGTACAGATGATGGTCGAGTAGGAGGAGATGGAGGGGGTGGTTGAGTAGGTGGTATAGGTGGTGGTTATGTGGGTGTTAGACAAGAAGTGGGTGGGTGGTGCTGTCAGTTAAAAGGTAAGGAAAGTAATACTGGCATAAAACAAAAAGCTGCCAACCGTTGACAGAATGCAGGTGTCCATAAAATGATATTCCGCATCCAACGTGAGGACTACCTTTATATTGAATATACATCTGTAGCGGTCTTTCTGGAAAACGCTCTGATGTGTTAAAGAAACAAAAAAACTCTATATTTCCGTTTCAACAATTGCTTCAATTAAACTTAAAGATTGTGTTGTTGTTTCTGTTGTTGTCATTGCAGTTGTTGTTATTGTTTATTAGAGTTGCAATTTTTATTATTTGTTGATGTTGTTGTTGATGTTGCTGTTGTTGTTTATGTTGTTGCTGTTGTTGTTTTTTTGTTGTCGCTGTTGTTGTTTTTGTTGTTGCAGTTTCAGCAGCTGCTTCTATTGTTGTTGTTGTTTGTTGTTGTTGTTATTGTTTGTTGTTGTTGCTTTGGTTGTTTGTTGTTTGTGTTGTTGCTATTTCGTTATTTATGGATTTTAATCGGACTCATTTTTGTCCATTTAATTATATTTCTTAATACAACTATTTCAATTTTTTTCAACTCAACATCTGACATGTTACCCTTCTGCACAACTCATTGTGTTAAACTATAATAAGCCAAGCCAGCCTGTATCACGTGATATTTTTATTCCGTAACATTCAAAGAAAAAAATATGAACAAAAAAAAACACTTGTACCATTATAATTACTGACTCATCACCTTATGACTCCGAATCAGAACAGAACAACCATTATAATTACTGACTCATCACCTTATGACTCCGAATCAGAACAGAACAACCATTATAATTACTGACTCATCACCTTATGACTTCAGAATCAGAACAGAACAACCATTATAATTACTGACTCATCACCTTATGACTTCAGAATCAGAACAGAACAAACAATCATTATAATTACTGACTCATCACCTTATGACTTCAGAATCAGAACAGAACAACCATTATAATTACTGACTCATCACCTTATGACTTCAGAATCAGAACAGAACAACCATTATAATTACTGACTCATCACCTTAAGACTTCAGAATCAGAACAGAACAACCATTATAATTACTGACTCACCACCTTATGACTTCAGAATCAGAACAGAACAACCATTATAATTACTGACTCATCACCTAATGACTTCAGAATCAGAACAGAACAGAATGCTTCATGGCTTGTTTTATTAACGCCTCGGTTTAACTGGGTTTATTTAATGTCTTGATATGAAAGTCGAGTTCTACCTTATTACATCGGTATTCTTCTGTATTCATACATCAAATTGATACTACCAGCATCTGCTCTCTATTAGTATTTTAGAGTGTACCCATCTTCAACTATAGATTGACATTAATTTTTAAGGTAAAACTACTATATAAATAAACCAACACAGATATTCTGTACATGATTTGATAAAACGTCTTCATTTATGTTTTTTTTTTTTCCAAAGTTATATTTGATGTTTTAAATAATCAACAAGTGGATTTGTTTACAGTTTTATCAATCCAAAACTTAATTAATGTTCATCTGGCTTATTATTACACTGAATAATTCACTCGCTGGCTAGTGACTCAATACTGAATTATTAATTACATATTGATACATTTAATATTAATAACATTCACAAATTGGTTGCCTCACAATTTGACCTAAGAACTGATTCAATAACTTTATTATTGATATATTTATCTCAATGAATGAATCAGACAACAAGCTAAATATGTATATGATTGTTGTTGTTTATTATGTCTCTTCTTATCTTACTCCATAAAATTCATGGCGTTTCTTCTTTCGCTCCATTTGACAAGGGGGAAAAAATTTGATTCGTATTGTGTCCCCTCCCTCGATTTATATTCTTTCTCTTTGATCAAATGAAGACCAAAAAAATACAACAGACGTCCAGTAAATGAAGGCAGTAAATCTATTGTCCAATTTGATTTCCTTCCTGTAGTATGATGGCATATACTGGGCAAAAAGCCAGTCTGTCAGGAAACAAGCAGCTGGGCGGAGAAACTGATATCAGGAAAACTGGGATCTCTAAAAATTAAACCTATTCTTGCGTTGCTGAGCTCTCTAAACTTGAACCTATACTTGTGTTGTGTTATTTTGTGTTATCTTTCTTTTTGTTCGGACAGTTACATAGCTATAATGTATTGTTATGTAATTCTTTGATGTCTTCAAATGTTTTCGTTTCATCTCTATCTATAATTAACTTTTTTTTTTATTTTTCAGCCTATTAATTATTTCAGCTCTCAGTTCCTAGATTATTATGTCATCGCTGAAAGTTTTTTGTATTATTATTTCTGTCATTTCGTAATCAAGACAGCTTTGGATTATTATTTTTTTGGAATAATATTAAATGGTTAAAAACAAGATTTATACGTTTTCATCTTTTTGACAGACATTAATTATTATTATTAATACTTTAACAAAGTGGGGTGATAAAATATAGTTTAACACGATATGTAATATGATTTTACTATTGCTGGAACCTTTCAGTTTTTACACGGTAAATCTTTGTGCAATGCCGTTACCTAGCTATTGATGTGTGCTTTAGATTTCCTCACCATACACCGGTGTTAAGACAGTTAATCGGCTATTAATGTTTCGTTTCCCCCATAACAGCCCTTTGTGTAACACCCGTTGAGAAACAACGATTCTAGCCACGTTTAGATTCGAACTCATATCCTGCGCATCACCCACCAAGCTCGCAATCTCTACCGCCACACGGTAGTCTAGTGAAGAAATATAATTTATCCCCCCCCCCCATCATTGCTCACGTGACCTTCGCCCACCCTAACACGTGAGTACAAAGTAAAACTAATTGGTACGTCGTTACAGTTTCATCAATAATATGTTCCATCAGACTAGTAGCGGGCGGGGGGGGGCAGGGCACCCGGCCCCCTGCGCCTTTTCTGGCCCCCTGCGCCTTTTCTGGCCCTCTCTGCTTTTTTTGCTCTACTTAGTAACAGTTTGTCTGCACCCCCCCCCGATATTGCCCCCCCCCCCGCTATTGGTCTGGCCCCTGCTGTAGAATGTTCACGCTACGGGTCTGTGTTCCATACAGAGGTGGATATAATAACGGGTGCATCTTGGACCCAACTTCTATAGGGCCCAAACGATCCCAGTTTTGCCCTTGTTAACTTTATTTTCTCTCTATCATTTTAAAGGGCCACCAATGCTTTCTATTTATGTCCGGGGACCTTGTCGACCACACCCAGTTTCCATTTCCGTAAATAAAAATATCATGCATATCATTGTTACCCTGAGATTCTTTTATTAAAAAAAAACAAATAAATCAGAAAAATCATTTTAAAAAAATTGTAAAAGGTGTACATTAACCATGCGCCCATGAAATGATGTAAACAAAGCACTATAAATAAACACATACATTTTCAAATGGATCTGTACAGATAAAATCAAATCCTTATTTAAGTTTTAATCCTATTGTTGTTTTGAAAACACTTGAATACTTTCGCCCTCTGGCTATTTCAATTCATTGACGTTTGGTCCATTATTGTCCATTCAAGGTCTAACTCCAATAGCTCTTGTTCAAACATGTGCAATCTGTTAGCGAGAACCTAGAGGCTAGATTTACTTTTCGGTCCTGTTAATTTGAAATTGAGATGGAATGAATAGAAATAATTTATTTTGGACCAAAAAAAACAAACAATAATAACCTCTATTTCCGGTCTGTGTTTGAATAAACAATAGCATAAATTGAAAATAAAATTACTCTACACATTTTGTTACTCTATTACATAAGTAAAAACATTTGCCACATGCAGGGCCGTACAAACAGATAGGCAAACTAGGGCGAGGGGCTCATTCAGTAAAAAAAAAAGTAAAGTTCCCTTAGCCCAAGCGGGCCATCGGGGCAGAATTCCTCTATTTCTATAACCTTGGCATATGAAGAGATTGTGTGGTTAGCACAACGCCCAGCCGCCTTTACTTCCCCAACTTAAGTCAGGTAACCATTTAAAGCTGGGTGGACTTGTGGGACGACTTTGCACCAAATTTCACCTGGAAAAATTCCATGGGCCTCACCATGGATCGAACCCAGGACTCTCAGGTCGACAGTCGAGTATCTACACCCACTTCATTCAGTAAAAGTTTCTATTTATCTAGTGCCAAAAGAGGGCCCCGTAGGACCATTTGACTAGATTAGCCGCGGGAAAACTACGGCCTGCTGAACTGGAACTGTTCATACTGGCCCGCCACTGTTTCCACAGTGAAGCACAGAGCTAGCCAATCATTTTACGATGTTTACATTTTAAATTATATTACGTCATGGCATCACTCCGTCCGTCTGCTCTTTTGGACCCGGCCCGGTCGGTCATATTTCGTAACTGAATGTGGCCCTCGATTCAGAATGTTTGCCCACCCCTGGTTTAGCCCATTGAGCAACTGTTGTTCTAATTGGAGCTTAGTGGTGGAGAAAGTGTGCCGGGCTCAAGTGTGATCAACAGAAACAACAGTACATGCTAGACTACAACAGTACATGCTAGACTACAACAGTGCATGCTAAACTACAACAGTACATGCTAGACTACAACAGTACATGCTAGACTACAACAGTACATGCTAGACTACAACAGTGCGGAATTACTTTGCTTTCATTCACTAAGTCAGAATGTAATGTTGACGTTTGTGAAGTAAGAGACTTCCTCAAAAAAAAAAAACTTCACTAGTGAATAAAATAAATAAATGAAAGGGACAGGTAAAAATACAGGTGTTTGTCAGGTGAACCTCATTCCACATAACAAGCGGTTTTAAACGTGTTGCCTTTATAGAAAACGTTTTTATTAATGTTGGCGAACAAAAAGAACGAAAGAACTTGAGAACAAAATGGTTCTATAATTGAATGTTCAATGTTATGTTGAATGTTCAATATTATGTTGGACGCTCAATGCTTGTTGAAAACTCAAAGTTATGTTCAATGTTATGTTGAATGTTCAAGGGGACGGATGGTCGTGCGGTAACGCGCTCGACTGTCGATCTGAAGGTACCTGGTTCGATCTCCGGTGAGGACCAAGGAAATTTTTCAGGTCTTGGCTCAAGTTCCCGATATATCTCCCGTGGTGCCTCCATGGCCATTGCACTATCGGCTATGGTGGGGATGAAAGAAGGGCACCATAAAACCGTCCCATTAGTGGTTTATAGGATCTAAGGGATTTCATCTCATCCTTACAGGGACTTTACACATGTTGAATGTTCAATGTTATGTTGAAAGTTCAATGTTATGTTCGACGCTCAATGCTTGTTGAAAGCTCAAAGTTATGTTGAATGCACAATAGTATCCATACTAGCTGTACCCTGCAAAACCTTTGCATAGAATTATGTCCCCTTAGGCTTGATCGGTAGACTAGGTTATTTTTGGTTTCGGGCAGATCCGATTTTTTCATGATTATATTTTAAACTGGAATACTGTTGTGTTAATTCTTTACTTTCGATTTAACGCAGAACCCAAATCGCTTTGATTTATATTATTTTCAATTATAGCTGTTACTTTTTATTTCTTTAATAAGTTGAATGTCATTATTTAATGTGACAAAATAATAGTTGGAGATAGCAAAAAAACACTGACGTACTCACTTAAGTGAACTTTCTGAACTCAGTTAAGTACAACTATCCACTGGAACATCACTGTTTGTTTTTTTATTTTGTTTGTTGCCAACTACAGACATGAGTTCTATTAGTTCAATTCTATGATGGTTAAATTGTCTGAACTAAAACATTGAATACAAAGAGTGTAATTAGTTCGACAGTTGAAAGCCTCCTCCTCTTCACGCCCCCACCCCCAATCACCACCAAAATATTCATTCCCAATAGCATAACTAATGCTTGTAGCGCCCGGGGTCGACTTTATAAATGCCACCCCATTCCATTGCCGAAAACTACTTAAGTGATAAAATTCCCGCCTTTTGCCAGGGGTAAAGCTAATGCCGCCCCCATGGGTGTAGCGCCCTTCCGCCCTACCTAGTTTTCGCCACTGTCCATTCTCTTTAAGTTATTTTTGTTCATTATATATGTATTTCTTTTATTATATATGTATTTCTTTTATTATATATGTATTTCTTTTATTATATATGCATTTATTTTATTATATATGTATTTATTTTATTATATATGTATTTATTTTATTATATATGTATTTATTTTATTATATGTGTATTTATTTTATTATATATGTATTTATTTTATTATGTATGTATTTATTTTATTATATGTGTATTTATTTTATTATATCTGTATTTATTTCATTATATATGTTTTTATTTTATTATATATGTTTCACTTTATATGAATATGTATATTCACTACATTAGGTATAAACCTAGTTAGTAAGTTCCCTCTTCCTCAAGTTCCTGTGAAAAGTAATGTTGCATAAATATGAAATTATAAATCATGTATCACAATTAATCACACATATAGAAAGCTGATAAAACAATTCATTAATCAATGAAACGGGTAAAGCAATAATAATGTTTTCAATGGGAAACAGCAGGGCTCCAACAATTCCAGGGTACCAGCTACTCCAGGACTCCAACAAGTCCAGAGCTCCAAAAAGTTCAGGGCTCCAACAATTCCAGGACTCCATCAAGCCAAGGGCTCTCACACAACCCCCCCCCCTCCGGGTCCTGTTTTTCTTACAAGTCGTAAATGTGTAACTGGTTGCTGTAATTTAGCATATCCGTTTGTTTGTTTTTTAATAAGAGATCATTTCATCTATTGCTCTTTATAATTTCAGATGGCTAAACGGTCGTTACTACAGGAGGACTTCAAGGGATCAGACCGGACGCTGGTCAGCAGCTCCTTGGACAGCAACAACAGCAGCCGCAGCAATGTCCACACCTTCGCCTCATCCTCCTACTACACGAACAGCAACAACGACATTCGCGGCGATGACCGGACAGACGAGGACGAGGATGAAGAGGACGATGACGATGACGTCAGACAGAGGCAGGAGGAGCTGGAGTCAGACAAGGGCATCTGGGAGAAGACGTCGCATTACATTCTGCTGGGATTCGGAGCGGTCTTCGGAGTCAGAAATATCTTGAAATTTCCTGCTCTGGCAATTGAACATGGAGGAGGTAAGTCTGTCATTATTTAGATGTGGTACCGATATATGTTTAATACTAGCTGTACCCTGCAAAACGTTTGCATAGAGTTATATCCCCTTAGGCTTGATCGGTAGGCTAGGTTATTTTTTTGGTTTCGGGTAGATCCGATTTTGCATGATTGTATTTTAAACTGGAATACTGTTGTATTAATACTTTACTTTCGATTTAACGCAGAAGCCAAATCGCTATTATTATTATTAATGTTTTCTTCTTGATGTTGATGTTGTGAGTTTGATTTGTGTAGTTGATTTCACAGGTTCACTCTCTCGATTATTAAAGCTTCTGTTATGATAGATGATTATCACTTGATTTCATGTTTCTCCCGTGAGACCGTTTTCTGAAATGCCAAAATACAGTTGGGCTGTTTTTTTTACGGCCCGCGCTCCAAAACCTGGTGTTATAACGTCTGCCCTTGATCCGGCTGTTTGGTCAAAGTTAAGTGCTAATTCAGTCTCAACATTCTCACCCCCTTGGTCAACTAAAGTCTCTTTAGTGTCTATGTTTTCTTTACAGTCTCGACTAGTCCATATTTAGTAAGGACATTTCAAAAACTGTTTCCCGATTAGAGATTATACTGTCAGAATAATATTGAGACCTAACACTAGTAACACCCATTCAGTACCGTAGCGAGCTTAACTCGCGCCCGGGGCACATTACCCTTCTAATACCTTTTTAGTGTCCAGCCCTCTTATTCGAAAACCATATATTATTATATGTAAAATATCTCATTTGGCGCCATTTTGTGAGTAGCGCCCGGGGCATGATGCCCTCCCCCTTTGCCCACCCTCGATACGCCTCTGCACCCATTCGTGGAACTCTATTTTAGACAGCAAAACATGAGAAATAAGAATGTCAGGTTATTGGGAGGTGGAGGGGGGAGGTTCTGAAATATGATCTGATTTTAAAACATGACAGAAAAATGATTACACTTCCTCTGTGGTATGTTTTTTTTTTTGTTATAATCTAAATAACTTTCAAGATCCTCAAGTGGTAATCCCATATATAAATATTTTCTTTTGAAACCAAAGCAATACTGCACAGGTATTAAAAAAAAATTAAACACACCTACACACTACACACACACACACATTCGCCTTCAGTTTACTAAGTAAACAAGACAAAAAAAATGTTGTGTTTGTTAATTAAATTCTGTTGTAGCTAGTTTGTTTGTTTTTTTAAACTTAGATCAGTTTATGGTACAAGAGATTATTTTATAATGACTTCACTGCTGTTATTGTTGTTGTTGTTGTTTTTGCTCATAAAAGCTTTTGGCTAGCTCAAGATAAATATTGTACAAGAAAACCAAATAAAAAAAAAGGGGGGATGGTATGTTGAAAAGGGAAAAGGTGAGGGGGGGTGGGGAGAGAGATCTTAGGTATGATGATTTGAATTCGCTATTTCACAAGAATAGACTGAGATGGTTAGGGGCGGTGGCGCAGTAAGCTCAACTCGCGCGCGGGGTACAATACCTTTTTCAGCCCCCCCCCCCCCCAATTCGAAAACCCTGTAATATTATATGAAAAATATACCATTTGGCGCCCTTTTGTGAGCAGCGCCCGGGGCATGATTTCACCCCTTGCCCACCCCTCGCTACGCCACTGGTGAGGGGTTAGAGTCCTTGATGTTTATAGGGTCTCTTGTAAGATGTTGTGGTGTCATCGAATGATGCTATCCACAAATGTTAGATATAGCATCAATATATCACATGACACACAAAGGTGTTTATAGAAATATATCACATGCAATGCAAAATATTTTATAGAATCAACATATTTAATGCCACACAAAGGTGTTATATATTACGTGCAATACAAAGGTGTTAACAAAATAGAATCAGTAGATCACTTGCAGTTCAAAGATGCTGTAGATATATGTTCAGTGGATAAGCTAAAACTTCTTAATCTTAGATTGGACTCATAGAAACTATTGGTCAGTTTGCCACCCTTGACCGTAGTCTGTAACAAACATCAGGCCAGACATGGGCAAACTACAGCCGTACCCATCCCTCCACGCGTTCTCGTTCTGTGACGTTTACATTAGATTTCTATTAGATTTATAGTCAATCATATAAAAGCTCAATTCGTGTTCGGCCTTTCTGTCAAATATACACCATTTTGGCCCACGGTTCAAAATGTCCGCCCACCCTGACCTAGACTATTCATAGATCAAATAAACGACAAGTAAATTGATTTACCGTACTTCGACGTACTTATCTTGGTTGAGACCAGAGTGCAGACGAGTAATTCGGTCACTTTTCAAAAAAAGGAGGACAGTAAATACAATACGACGAGTGTCAAGTTTTTTTTTTGTGTGCAGGGGCCCTTCTTATTTAGGGGTGTCTGGTGCACCCGCCTTTCAATCTGGTGCACCCGCCTTTCAATCTGGTGCACCCGTCTTTCAATCTGGTGCACCCGCCTTTCAATCTGGTGCACCCGCCTTTCAATCTGGTGCACCCGCCTTTCAATCTGGTGCACCCGCCTTTCAATCTGGTGCACCCGCCTTTCAATCTGGTGCACCCGCCTTTCAATCTGGTGCACCCGCCTTTCAATCTGGTGCACCCGCCTTTCAATCCGCCTATGGGATTACTCAGAATTTCTTTGACATTCAAAAAACGTGCGTAAACGAATTATTAATTAAATAATTAAATCAACAGTTTAGGAAAAAAATAAGCTAGAATTGTATTTTAGTCAAAAGTGATCATGAAACTGTTGACAGTTAATGGAAAGAAGAAAACTGCTGGACTGCCACACATTGGTTTAGTGATATATGCTAATATCAAATGTTTAATACGTGATGTCTATTACCATTAATACACATTGGCAACACTATATATGATTTTGTTTTAAATTAACCCATTAATGGTGTTAAAACAGTTTATAATCTCATTTCATTTAATTAGCGTGTATCCTGATTTAGTGAATAAATTAGTCCAATGTGTTTTTCGTGTAATATACTCAATTGTGGCTTTAAGACATGTAAACAATCTCTGTTTATATAAATTAGGGTGATTCTGATAAAGCAAATCGCAACAATGCTGTAAATATAACCAGGGCATTAACTCCAAGCAATATCTCCCACACTAGAGAGCAATTTATTCTCGGTTTGACAGGTTTTCTCAACACATTGCTTTGTTAAATGTTTTACAACATTTAATTTTTAAAAGCTTAATGAAGAACTGTCGTAATTAGTGAAAGAATCTGGTTGCTGCTAATAAATAGTTTGCCCCACTTAATGTTGTTGTTTTTTTCCACGCTAGCGGTTCATGTAAAAAAAATAAATATTCATTGATTATTTACTCTAGAGAGAAACTTCAGAGTGTTCTTTGCTTTTTTTTGTGTGCTGCTTTATTATAACAAAAAGCTGGAACAGTTAGAAATTTTGAATGGTATCCACTATTGATAACTTACTTATTTACCATTAACTAGTATTGACAATGAATAAAAAGGAAGAAAATTGTAATAGTGGATTTTTGTTCGCGTAAATTTTATTTGACAGTTTGTTAGAGTTAGGGTTAGAGTTAGGGTATAATTAGCAACATAATTGGTCGGGCTGCCTTATATGATGACATTTGATTGGGGAGGTGGACGGCAATGCTCGGAGTCTTAGGGGCCCCGTCATAGGAGATAGTATTGTTACCTAAATGTAACAAAACTAACAGTTTAATGACAAAATGATTGAAAAAAAACTATTACCACTCGATTTGTTTGAAATAATTATGTAGTGGCACCTTATAGATTTAGGCTCATCACGTGATAATTAGATTAACGACGACTCGTTTCATCCAAATGGGGTCCGCGAACTCACAATTAGAACTTTTTTTTTTTCAAATCACGGATTTCTTCGAGCGCGGCTATAGGCGTACGGGTGGTGGGATGCGTGCCAGGATCTTTAGTGTGTGTGTGTGAGTGTGAGTGTGAGTGGGTGCGTGGTTGCGTGGGTAAGGGTGCGTGCGTGACATCCTGCGACACATGCCCTTATTTGAGATTCTCTGACATGGTTGTTGTTGTTGTGGTTTTCAGGTGCCTTTGTATTCACGTACGTGTTTCTGACGTTCACTGTGGGAGTACCAATTGTGTACCTGGAGGTCAGTCTTGGTCAGTACGCCAGAGGAGGAGTAATAAAGTCTTGGAGAATGATACCGCTGACTAAAGGTGAGTTATAGATTTATATCATAAAACAGAAAAAAAAATCTTTAGCAGGAACAAAACATGTACTGCTGGAACCTGCTTCACATACAAGAGTTGTTATGGATTGTGATGTATGATGGGACCGTTGTGTCTACTTCTGATACACTAAAGCAATGTTTTCTAGGTATTACGCCCTCACCGGGGGAGGGATGCTGTATTAGTTTGGGGTGGGGTGGGGGGATATAAAAAAAATCATCTTTCATCATTTTTGAAAATGTACATGTTGCGCTTACAATTAACTTGTGAATTCTATTTATAGCTTACTCATTTCTAAAAGTTTGTTTTTATCCAAAAAACAAAACGAACTATATCAAGGCTTCATTTTTATTACATCTACATTCTTTGATACTGAAAATAATGTATGCGCTTTAAAGCGCTGGAGGGTAGAGGGGAGGAGACAGAAGAGTTTTTGAAAGATTTAGTTGGACAAAAAGACACTGGTCTTAAGTAGATCGAAATAATCACAACCACTCAAAGCTTTCCAAAATGACATTTGTTACGTGAGTTTTTCATTGCCCCAATTCAATCTTTTTTTTTTTATTGTGTTGTTTTTGTTTTGTTTTTGTTTGTTTTTTTTTTTTCATATTAAGTCACTGAGTCCATAGTTGTTGTTTATGAATATCAGATGTAGCAATACGTGTTGGGCGGTTGTGAAGGTCGGACTGATAATTAACTCGTTAATTGCCACTGCCCTAATGTTGTCTTCTGGACAAGAATCATTGAAAAGTTTTACATCTTGCTCCACTAACTCCACCACTAGCTCCACTGTCTCCACCACTAGCTCCACCACTAGCTCCACTAGCTCCACCACTAGCTCCACTAGTTCCACTGTCTCCACTAGCTCCACCACTAGCTCCACCGCTAGCTCCACTGTCTCCACCACTAGCTCCACTGTCTTCACTAGCTCCACTAGCTCCACTGTCTCCACTAGCTGAACAATAGCTTTACTGTCTCCACTAGCTCCACTAGCTCCACCACTAGCTCCGCTAGCTCCACCACTAGCTCCACCACTAGCTCCGCTAGCGCCACCACTAGCTCCACTATCTCACTGTCTAGTGAATTGTCTGAGCTGTATGTAGGTCAACACTCTGGGCGAAATTCCGCGACTCAAATTAGTCGGTTTTTTTTTCACAAGATCTATATTGTTGTCAGCAAGTTTACTCTTGGAAAATATCATGCTTTTGAATGGGGGAAGGGGGGGGGGGGGTTCTGACTTTACATGCTGTTATTGCTGTTAGCTCCTATGTAAGAGTTGGCAACTATATCCTCATCCTATGTCATGTTAGTTCCTTTCTGTGTGGATATACTATGTTATATGTGTTATATGTTGAACACTATAACAATTTATATCTTGATATTATATAAATCTATATATCATAAAAATCCCCTAAGGGGTCATCGGGGCAGATATGAAGTGCTTAGTTTTCAGTAGCCACAGCGTAATGGGGGGTAGTGTGGCTAGCACAGCGTCCTGTACATTTTACTCCCCCCCCCCCGACTTTAAGTCAGTTACCCATTTAAATCTGGGTGGACTTTCACCAAGACCTGAAAAAAACCTCAATGCTTTCAATGAGGTTCGAACCCGCGACCTCCTCCAGACGATAGTCGAGAGCTCTACACCGCACAACCACTAGTCACCTATCTTGATCATAAACCAGGTTATATTCTGATCATATAGTAAGTTATATCTTTATCATATAACACCATTTTCTTGATCATAAACCAGGTTATATTCTGATCATATAGTAAGTTATATCTTTATCATATAACAACATTTTCTTGATCTTGTAAGAAGCATTGTTTTGATGTCCTCTGGCACAGGGGTGAGCAAACTTTTTGAATCGCGGACCACAATGGGTTCTTAATTTTTTTTACAGAAGGACCAATTGAAATTAGCTGACACTTCTGAAATCCTCTTTCTTGTGTGAGGCATGGGCGCAACCAATGTGAGGTTCGTGCGGGTCCGGACCCTACCAAAAATCAAGCCACTGGTATTCGACCCTACCTAAACTTGGGGGGGGGGGGCAGACATACCAATTTTCATCTTACCTAATATTTTGGACCCTACCAACTTCAACATACTGGTTGGGGGCAGACATACCAATTTTCATATTACCTAATATTTTGGACCCTACCAACTTCAACATACTGGTTGCGCCCCTGGTGTGAGGGAAGCGGAGCACGCGCTGTGGTTCCCCCCCCCCCCCAATCCCTTCTGAATTAATTAATGGTTTGATTCTATTATAATTATTTCTTGTTCCTATAGATATCATTTAATAATCAATAGTGAAATGAACTGATCACTGTTATAGTGGATAAGGTGAACGTAAAAGATAAAGTATACCAAATACGTCTAGTTTACTTAGTGTAAGTTAAGAAAATAAATACAAGCAACTTTTCATATAAATGTAAAAAACACCAACTTGGTTTTATTGGTGGAACGGTAAAAAATAGTAGTTGTTTGAAGCAGGCTGCCGGGATACGAATTCCATTGATGGATACTATTGGATACTGATGTTATTTTGTACAATAAAATTCCCAGTTTCGTGCATAATACAGAATATATTCACTCTGACAATCACGTAGCCTATATTTACTCTGATAATCACGTAGCCTATATTCACTCTGACAATCACGTAGACTATATTTACTCTGACAGTCACGTAGCCTATATTCACTCTGACAATCACGGAGACTATTTATGATAAACTCAAAGCTGACCTATTTCATAAGTACACAAATTGTGCATATGTTTTTCATATATAAACAAATCACGGAATTTATATGCAATTTTTTTTTTATTTTGGTTGCTTATTAAAAAAAAAAAAGAACAAATGTGACAAGGGAATTCACTTAATAAATAATCGTCGGCCATGAATCACAGCTGACAACTTCTACTTCATAAGGATGGGGTGGGGGTGGGAAATGTCACAGGTTGCAGGGGGGGGGACTAGTCAATGAGCGTTGTACAACGTCTTGACATCCAGTGAACTACTACCTGACCTACTCAACAAGGAACTAACATTGATTCTCTACGCCTGCACTCTTACGTATAACATCAGGAGGACACACCCAACCATCAAATAACCACGCGAAAGTCTTGTGAGATTTCTGTGGATACAGATAAATTGCGTATTTCGTCATGTGGCTCAAGTCACATGACTTTTTTCTTTTCATATTTCACTGACATAAAAAACAAAGTAATTGACAGCTGATTTCCTAATTGCCTCACCCTCCCTCAATCCTTTCCACCTCCGCCCATTCAATCCATTCATAGTTTTCTTCTACATCATTTGTCAATGCAGGCATGTGAGTGAAATAGTTTCTGTGAAAAGATGTCCCTGTCTTAGAGGCTTGAACAATGAGGACTAATTTTCCGTGAGAATGTCTGATTGAAGACTATGATTTTTGTGTGTATGTGTGTGTGTGTGTGTGTGTGTGTATGGTCCGTGAACTCTCCCAGACATCAGCAGAAAGTTGGCATTTCAGGAAGAGATTATTGAAAATGGGATGGAGGGGGGGGGGAGGTGGATGGATGGGGGAATTAAGTTTGATTGTTGTGTTGTTTGTTTTACTCTGAAAAAGATGTACGATAAAGAAGGTATTGATTTTGATGCTGTTATAGCAGATGACTAATGACTAGTTACTGCAGAAATGATCAATGATTAATTACAGAGTAGAGATTAATGACCGGGGTACAATATTGTTGACTAGATACAGCAGATGATCTGTGAATAATCTCAAGACAGATGGTTTAATGGCTTGGCTACAATACAGTTGACTAGATACAGCAGATGATCTGTGAATAATCTCAAGACAGATGGTTTAATGGCTTGGGTACAATATTGTTGACTAGATACAGCAGATGATCTGTGAATAATCTCAAGACAGATGGTTTAATGGATTGGCTACAATACAGTTGACTAGATACAGCAGATGATCTGTGAATAATCTCAAGACAGATGGTTTAATGGATTGGCTACAATACAGTGGACTAGATACAGCAGATGATCTGTGAATAATCTCAAAACAGATGGTTTAATGGCTTGGGTACAATACAGTTGACTAGATACAGCAGATGATCTGTGAATAATCTCAAAACAAATGGTTTAATGGCTTGGCTACAATACAGTTGACTAGATACAGCAGATGATCTGTGAATAATCTCAAAACAGATGGTTTAATGGCTTGGGTACAATATTGTTGACTAGATACAGCAGATGATCTGTGAATAATCTCAAAACAGATGGTTTAATGGCTTGGGTACAATATAGTTGACTAGATACAGCAGATGATCTATGAATAATCTCAAAACAGATGGTTTAATGACTTGGGTACAATACAGTTGACTAGATTCAGCAGAAGATATGTGAAATATCTCAAGACAGATGGTTAATGACTTGCACAATACAAATGTTAAATGACTAGTACCAGCATCGATGATTAATGACTCGATACCACGCACTTGAATCACGACTACTTATACTTTACTTCTGACCTGGAACTCTGGGATCGTCCTTTTTTGAGTACTTACTACTTACTCATACGTTAATTTAATCTCAGTATTGAAGTATAAGTTTGTTGACATACTCTGTATATAAAAAGGAAGAATTATATTTGTTTTTTTTTTTCCCGTTAACGTTCGATTTAGAAAAAAATGATAATATGTGTTTCAATACAAAAAGATAAGCTCCACATTTATTGGTGAATTCATTCACGTTCTTAAATAAAATGTCAGGCTGTGTTGTCTTAACTCAAGGGTCTACCCTTTACACCAGCCTCAGGGTCTCCACAAGTAGAGACATTTAAGCGCCTCCCCTTCCCCACCCCCCATTGGTTTCCGTTGTACGCTTGACTTTATATTTTTTGTACATGTTTATTGCGCAATTTCTTTTTTACAAGAAAAAAGTATTTGATTAAATGATCTGTTAATGTCGCGGAGATTCTAAAAAAACAAACAAAAAAAGATTTTGAAGAGGAAGAAGGCATAAGAATGTTTCTAATTGCCTTTCATTGCAGACTTTTTTTTTTTAATCTTGTCCCATATTGGCTTGTTCAACTGTCGTTATTGGAGATCACTTCCTGTCGGGTCAGAACGGGGCCAAGTGGATGATGCAGATGACCTTCAACTTGAATTACCCGTTGGAGAAATGAGATATGTGAATCGATGGGCGCGTCCTCTGAATCATGGCTGACCACAACCATGTGGTCAGCTGGTTGTTTGGTCTATATGTTTTTTTTTTGTTCGTGATGGAGAGTTAGATGAACTTTCAACCCGAAGCTATTTTTAGTCTAGGATTTCCTTTTCAAAACATTCCCTGTCAAAACGTGTGGTGCTTGCCTATTGTACTAATACCGTTGCCGAGAAACAAAAAGTTCATTATTTTGCTTTGAATCGTCAGGCCCTTTCTCATCTGACACCGGCCTTGCGCACACACATATAAACGTTCACACATTCACATACTCGCTCACGCATACACCGCTAATATACAAAAGTCTACTGGAAATAAAGGTCCCGGAGCTCCTATTTATGTCCGTCATGTAATAAAGAAATAACACTAAAAATATAGTGTATTCCAGGTAGTAATATACTAATATTCAAAAGTCTACGGGAAAAAAAGGTACCGGAACTCTTATTTATGTCGATCGTGTCATAAAGAAATAACACTGCAACATACAAAAGTCTACGGGAAAAAAGTGGTGCCGGAACGACGTTCCGGTGCGTTTCGCCAGAAAAAAAATTGCACTTCATATAGCCACCACAAATAAACACTACACTCCGACTCCGAAAATCGCTTAAACATAATAACACATCCTACTCTGCGTAGTTTAATTTCATGTGTACGAATAATGAAGCCTAATATATATATATATATATATATATATATATATATATATATATATATATATATAATTATACTAGAAGGCAATCATTAATTGAGATTATTTATTCAAATAAACAGATATCTATCTATACACGTTAAATTAGTTTCGATTTAGTAAAATAATTTTTTTTTACAAAGTTTGAAGAAGACAAAAAGAATCCAATAAAACTTAACTACCTTGTCATACAACTATGATATTGATCTGTTTATGCAAAAAAAAATTTATATATTACAAAAGATGATGTAATGTTATTACTAACATTCAAAGAAAATGGTAACCTGACGAAAAAGTATTTTTATTAATTACTGAATGTTCATTTCAGAAATCTATCCAAGAATTTTTTTTTTTAATTCAAGGTTTTAAGAATTGCTACATGTGCTGTAAGAATCAGTGTGAACCGAAGAATGTAGTGAATTTTATAGTTCGTTAATTACCTCAAGTTTTTATGATTTTGCGGTCTCAGAAGAAGTCATTAAGCGCACATTACCTGCTCACGTGTTTAGTAGTAGACTTTATCAGTAGCTGACATGCAATGCAAGTGAGCTGACCTAAATTTTGGCACTCTCAACCTAAATAGGTTAATGTCTGTGATGTATTATCAGTGCCAGGTGGAAAGAGGGTATTTCCACGGTAGATACAGTAGACTAGACAGGGCTTGATGTCAGCTGTACCAGACAGGGCTTGATGTCAGCTGTACTAGACAGGGCTTGATGTCAGCTGTACTAGACAGGGCTTGATGTCAATGTACCAGACAGGGCCTGATGTCAGCTGTACTAGACAGGGCTTGATGTCAATGTACTAGACAGGACTTGATGCCAGCTGTATAAGTAATAATATATACCAGGGGGGTATTCACGCATGGGATCGCTGAGAGCCGCGGTATTTAGTAGAGCGGAAAAAATATTTCAAAAATTCAACCGACAATTGTGAAACAAAACAAAAAAATTTCGAATGAATTAGTTCCGGAAGTCAAACTATTAGCGCCTTATTTTGAAGTGAGTTTTTTTTCTTTTTAAAACACTTTTATTTAGCTCACTTGCAACCTTTCTGTAGTGTGTAATTCTTTTCTTGAAAGTTAAATTTACTTGTGTTGTTCTGGGCGTTCTGGCTACTTGTTCAATGCTTATTTTATGCTTTTTTTTTTTTCTAAACTCAATAATATCTTAATGTATTTGCTAATCGATTATTCTACATTTGGCCTTTAAATCGTTCTTTTTTTGCGCAAAGAAAAAGTTCAAAAATATATTTGAGTAGAATATTTTTTGGGAACGAATCAATCCATCTTGTTTATTTATAGAAAGAAATATTTTTTTTTCTTCGGAACTTGAATCATTCGGAATTCGACTTTTTTCCGATGAACATTTAAAGCTTGCATTCTTAGGCATAGATGTAATTTTTTAGAGCATTTTCGAAAAAAAAATGCTCTATTGTCCCCGTTTTGTCTGTCTGTCTGTCCGTCATCACCCTAGATCTCAACTACCATAAGTCCTAGACCCATGATGTATATATATCATAAAATCATTATTTATTTTTGTAACAGTTATTCAATATGATTACTTCCCTCTCTATTTATCCAAACCCATACGTAGCCACTGCGTACACGAAAATGCTCTAAAATGTCCTTTGTCCGAAAAGGAAAAGACTTAAATTGCTTGTTTTTTTTTTTTAATGTGCCTTGGTTCATATTTATTTTTTCGATTTGTCAACCTTGACATAAAAAATAATATCATGTCTCATAACCATCCTACCTCCTCCCTTAACATTGGATGTCTGACACGTTCATCCCTTCATACAGACAGACACCATGTCCATTCGTCTACATCTCCAGTCTATGAGATGATCCATTCATTTCCTGACAAACCATTGCGGCTTTGCAAGGCAAACGGAATATTACATTTGATTCAATCGTGTTTTCAGGATTAGAAGAGCTCTGTTTAAAGTCTTTTGCTGACAGATTGTTATATTCCCGTTGAGGAGAAAAAAAGAGCAATGCATAAAACATAACAATTATAAAGAGTTATTAATAGCCTAATAGTGGAGATAATATTTTGAAAAATGTATATTAATGCAATACCGTGCACAGTCGTTGACAAATAGAAGGTTTTCGATGGTATATAAATGGCCCCTAACCAGGCCCGTAGCCAGGTCAAAGTAAGCAGGGGGTCACCAATACCCAGCAAGGGGGCAGTTTTTCTCGTTTTAGTTACTTTTTCTTTATTCTTTCCTCTTTTTCTTTCTTAAGCGGGGGAAGGGGGGGCACTCCACACCTAGCGGGGGGAACGGCCCCCCAGTGCCCCCCTTGGCTACGGGACTGCCCCTAACAATCATTAACTTATTTACTGATATCATTTAATTTTTTTTTCCTTAACAAAATCCTATTAAATTGGCCAGAGTGTGTCCCTCTTTATATGATAGTTTATATTACATCATTGCCCACTTACCTCAACAAAACTCGAAACACTTGGAATGCCAATACAAAATTTTAAGAAAACTTTGTCTCAATAATTCGACAGTTTCTCTGATTATGAACTTTACTTTGTGTGCGAGTGAGTGAGTGAGAGAGCGCGTTAGCGCTCATGAGACATTTTTGTCACAAGATTTCACTTTGTAATGAAAATAACTTGTGTCATTTTGCACTTTTTTTTTCTAATTTAAGTTCTTATCTTTTCTTCTTCCTTCGTTTCTAATAGATGAACATATTGAAGTCAGAATTCAAATCTCACACTTGTCGCTTTATTATAAACTGTATTAAGTGCAAAGTATTTACCAAAAAAAAAACGGAATTTTATATTCATCAATAAATATGAGAAACCGGAAATCAGTTCTCATTGACCTCAATTGTGACACCCCCTCCCCCCGTGAAACATATAGAACTCACACATAAAATCTGTTAATGCATAATAGAGTCTTGTTCCACTATAGAGAGTCATATTCTATAATACAAAAAATACATCATGTGTTCCGGTGTCTGTCATCGCGACTTCCATCTGTCATCCAAGACGGCGGCATAAACAATTCAAAGATGGCAGTAACATTTACTGTTTTCTTCTTAACATGCATGATCCGGCAACCCACTGGCCAGCCGACTAAGATTTGTCTCCAACATGGCTGCCAGAAATGACATTGGACAAGCCATATGATTAGTGCCGAGGTGACAAAACACCGTTTTCTAACATACGGCAAGTAACATCATGAATGTCAAATGGCAATCACAATGTTATACTGTTTTCGACCGCCTCAATCATCACCTAGGGTAATTTAGCAATCTTAGGAGAGGTGATACAAAATAATGCGTAAATATTTTGTGATACTCCACGAGGCCAGCGATTAGTCAGATTTCTATAAGCCTATATATATCTCACAGTATCGTAATACATCTATGGTGTTCAATTTGTTATTAAATGAGAAGCGATCATAAAACTGCTCCGATTTTAGCAGTGAGAGATTTTGAGTGTTTAAAATTATCTCTGAATTTGTTTCTTACGCTTTACGTGTGAGATATACAGCTAACATGTCATGGGAATATTTGATGGCAAAGTTATGTCTTTTTTATCAAATGTATTTGTGGAAACGAAATAGCAGTGGAAAGTCTGACATTGGAAAGTGTCTAGGACACAAATAATTATATATACATACACCACATCAGTCATTTACAGTATTTGTGTAACGATCTCATCAAGATGTGAAGATAAACATCTCCAGACAGGACACATGGAGCATTACGACTGGTCAAAAAAATTGGGTGGACATTTTAGCTTGTATCTGTGAGACAGAAATGTGCAGCCATGGTTGGTGTGTGTGTGTGTGTGGACAGTGTTGGGGGGTATGTTTTTAGCACCCCAGAGCCCTGTGTTTGATTATGTGTCTCTCAAACGTCAGTAAAATTATTAATTAAACTTGGAATTCATTTTTGTTTCTGCTTTATCTGACACTTTAGACACGTTTCATAATTAATATATTGCTTGCGCAAGAGATATCAAAAATATCATAGCAAGGATGTTATTTAATAAAAATAATTAATGTCGCTCACTTTTTGTACCTATTTTTTCTGATTCTGACCTGTTTATTATATTTTCTTTTAAATTGTTGACTTAATCCGCTTTTCTTAAAATTACTTTTCCTTAAAATTACTTTTCTTAAAATTACTTTTCTTAAAATTACTTTTCTTAAAAGTACCTTTCTTAAAATTAGTTTCTTATAAATACGCCCTCTTATGTTCAGTGATAACAACAAAAGCTATACCAGTGTTCGATATAACTGTAGGCAGATACATTGCTACACTCATATATATATATATATATGTATATATATATATATATATATATATATATATATATATATATCCAGTTTTAGCTTTTTTTCTCCGAATATATATTGTTAACTGTTGAATTAATGGTCATTTCCAGTGTTCCTCTTTATATCGCAGGAATAGGTCTGTGCAGTCTGCTGCTGAGTCTCGCCAATACGTCATTCTCCAACACACCCGCTGCCTGGGCACTGTATTATTTTTACCGTGCCATTTCTGGAAATATGCCCTTCCGGAAAGTGATCCACGGTAAGTCGATAATAGGCCATATCTGTAAATATTTTCATAAAGAAATTGAGCCACATCATTAAGTCTTAAAAGCGAGATGACGCACGGCCACAGACAGACAGACAGACAGACTCAGTGGCCGATTAATGTTAAACTAAATGCCACGTCATCATTAAACTAGATATATACAATTCCGCATCAATTTGTTGTTCCAGTGCAAATAGATGATGCGTCATTGAACTCCAGTGCCAACACGACCAGTGACCAGACAGTGGCCAATCATCGTGCTGACTACTCTCGATTCAACCGGTCATTTTTGTAAGTAACTGCCCCCTGCATCACGTCTAGTATGACAGTGTGTGTGTGTGTGTGTGTGTGCCAATGTCATTGGTCAACCATAGTATTAATTAGTAAGGTAGTGAGACGCGACTATGTGATTGTACGTCTCTATGTCCATCTGGTATCATTTATTTTACGTTAGGTATAACCGGAAGGGTCCTGGGTTCGAACCTCAGCAAGAGCCTTAGGTTTTTTTTTTTCAGCTCCTGTTGAAAGTCCCCCAAGTCCACCCAGCTTTAAAATGAGTACCTGACTTTAAGTTGGTGGAAGTAAAGGCAGCTGGGCGTTGTGGTAACCACACAATCACTTTATATGCCGAGGTTGCTGAAACAAACGAATTCTACATTTCATCTGCCCAGTTGAGCCCGTTAGTAGCTTAAGGAAGCTTTACTTTAACTTTACTATGTATAGCAGCCAGCCGTGTGACGTTATTTTGCGCCGATAATCTTTAACCAACCAAACCAATAAAATGAAGCTAATGTACTACACATTTTTTTTATTTAATATTTATAAGCACCCATTGAAATAGGAATTCGTGCTAGCCACAGAACCAAAAAGTTTGCTATGACTACTGAGATGCGAACTTAAATGCTACATCAAGTGCTACACCAACTTTCTCGTTTAACTGCATGGATGCAATATGGAGTTTTAAACTAGTCGCTGTGTTGAATTTTACGGACGAGAACTTTAAAGTTGTAGATTAGACGGACAGACAGATAGACATATAGATAAATAGATAGATAGATATAGATAGATAGATAGATAGATAGATAGATAGATAGATAGATAGATAGATAGATAGATAGATAGATAGATAGATAGATAGATAGATAGATAGATAGATAGATAGATAGATAGATAGATAGATAGATAGATAGAGTGGCAGGAAGAGATGTGGGGTATTGAGTATGTATGTCTGTCTGTCTGTGTGTATGTCTCTGTGTATCTCTATGTGAATGTCGTTGTACAAACCAAGTGAGTTTGATAACTGGGTTAACGTGACTTAAAGACAGATATATATATAGATTTTATTATTTAACCCAAATAGGCCGGGATAAAAAAAGCCATTAGCATGAATTGTGCAGCAATCGACTCTATCTTCGTCACCTTACATTTTTGTGTATTGTCAAAAAACGTTTTCTTAAATATACCCTCCACATTCGTTATTGATTATCTCATCTAGCCCCTCCCCCCTCCCCCCCCCCGGGTCCTCCTTCCCGACTTAATACTCAGTTGTTTTTTTTCTTTCTTTCTTTGTTTCTTTTGTGGCTGAGAATGTGAATGATTAAAGAAGTTCTCTGACAAGAATAAAAATGAGGATTAGAGGGGGGGGGGAAGAGAGAGAGAGATAGAGAGAAATATATAGACAGACAAAAAGATACGCAGACACACAGATATAGGAAAAACATAACAGATGAGAGAGATGCAGGGATAGAGAGATATATAGATCAAATCAGAGATATGGAGAAAACACACAATGAGAACATGAGGAAAATGAATGCAGTGAACTATAAACTATAAATTATGGTTTTGTTGACGAAGATAACGTTTACCAGCCCCATGCTAAACAGATATATTAACGTTACATAAAAAACAATACGTTGATGATACAATTGACACGTAAATGAAGATTACCACTATTTCGCTCACTTTTACATCATCCCTAGGTAAGTGCATGCAAGTCACGTGATCTCAAGGGACGAGGTCACGTGTGTAGACGTCAGCACGTCACTCGTTACTCACGTGCTAAGACAATGAGGTCATTTCCGATTTATTTACTATAATACTTTCTAAGCTGAAGAGTGAGTACATTTTTGTCAGCGCACATAGTGGATAACCTCTTTGTGCTCATCTTATGTACGATATACGTCATTTGACATGATCTGTCACGAGCTGTTTCAACAGTTTGTCGTGTGAAGAATGCAAGAAGAAGAAAAACAAAATAAAAAGAAGATGGCTATTTTTAGATCATACATGGGCCAGAAAATTGAGTTTGCATGCACTGGTTCATCAGTCATCAAGCAAGTCCTGAAACGTGGGCAAGGAGAAAAAAAACTACTAAGTTGAAAGAGAAAATTAATTTCTATTGACTCTGACTGTTGGCTGTAGATGGGTTTTAGACTCGAGACATTTGTCGTGTGTGTGTGTGTGTGTGTGTGTGTAAGAGTTGGGTGGATATATGTTAGAAACATTTGTTTTGTGTGTGTTGGGTTGATATAAACACGCTGTTCTTGTGTTTTTGTTCAGAATAAGACAGTTGGGCGCGGCTAAGGAAAATTTAAAAAAAAATTAGTTGGATTTTGTAATTTATCTTGAGATGTATTAATACACCAAGTGGTCATCGATCTATGTGATACATCTAATAAAATATAGTTCAAATGTTATTGATACTAGTGGCATAACTATGAAGGAGCGAACACTGCCGGGCAGCAATTACTTGGCCATCCTGTAGGGAGCAGTATTTAAACCGCTTGGGTATACTTGGCACGAGAAAGGGACGGCGTATTTTTTTTTAGAGTCTGCCCCGGGGTGATGTTATATGTAGCTAGTTGGGTAGTGTTGTTTTAGTCCCAGGTCATATTTTAGTAACAGTTTTTATTTCGTTTTTTCTGTAATAATTACTCTAGTTTTCGTCTAGTTTTAGTCTTGCTTCTAATTTTAGTTTTAGTTTTAGTTCTCGTTGACGAAAAGTCAACATTTTCGTTAACAAAGGTTTTAGTTTTAGTTTTCGTGAACGAAAGCAACACTATATTTTAGTTTCAGTTTTTATTTCGTTTTTTCTGTAATAATTTCAGTTTTTTTATTTTTTTTTAGTCTTGCTGCTAATTTTAGTTTTAGTTTTAGTTCTCGTTGACGAAAAGTCAACATTTTCGTCAACGAAGGTTTTAGTTTTAGTTTTCGTCAACGAAAACAACACTATAGTTGGGTTACTGATCGGTTTATTGCTGACACTGTCCGCTAACCCAATGAATGGAATGTACACAACATTTATTTCTAAAATGAGGTATTGAGAAAAGATAAATATTTGCAAAATACATTTTTTAAAGTAAATAGATTCAACCGGTAGCCTACTTCTTGTACGGTGGGGGCAGAGAATCAAAATGAAATTGAATTATTTTTCAAAATAAAACGCGAATATATTATTTTAGTTCACGTGCGTAAAGCTTTGTTGTTGTTGTTTGTTTCGCTGATCATCCCGAGAAGATCATCATATACTGTACACAGTTAACAATACTTGTACACACAGTTAACAATACTTGTACACACAATTTACAATACGTGTATACACAGTTAACAATACTTGTACACACAATTTACAATACCCGTACACACAATTTACAATACTTGCGCACACACTTTACAATACTCGTACACACAATTAACAATACTTGTACATACACTTTACAATACTCGTACACACAATTAACAATACTTGTACACACAATTTTCAATACGTGTACACAA
>JAGDYQ010000253.1:824882-864592 GCA_021962125.1 Bulinus truncatus
ACTTTATTCTAACAATGTTTATAAATGTTAATTTCTTTGAATAAATGCAATTAAAATATATGTTTATCATGTTTTTGCATATCTCAATTTCATGTAAACAGTAATGAAATATAATAAAAAATATTTATAATTATTGATGCTATTCTTCCTGTTTGTGAACTAACCTCTAAAAAATTCATGTTTTTGGTTTGCAATATCTCATGAATAATACCAATAAAAATAGGCACAAGTGTCATCAACCATAACAATAGACTAATCAAATTCATCCACCAGGGATGTTTTTCATCTTCTTTAGAACTAACCACAGATACAAAAGAGGTCACAATTAGAATCTGAAAAAAAAAACAGCAAAGAAAGTAAATAATTACAAGAAATTCTGGGTCACTTAAAAATTAATAGCAAGTTTATCAAAGTATTTCCTTTATATTAAAAAAAAAACAATATAAATTCTACCTATGAAATTAAACAAGAAACAATTTTTTTTCAGTAAAGCCTAATGCCAGAGCAGAAGCGACCATGCGTTCCATAGTAAAAAATATTTTGATGAGCTTCACATTGGTTTATTTATCAAGATTTAAAGGAATGAAATAAATAATAATAGAAAATGAAAAGCTGCATTCAGCTCTAAAAGCCGCATTTGGTTTTATGCAGCTGTTGTACATGTGATCATCATCATTGACTTCTCTTTTTAATTTTCATGAACAAGAGGGCAACCGAATATAGTTACAGTATTCATTGAAAATGTCAAACTATGGTAATTTAAATTGGAAAGAAAAGTTACACTAGATAAAAAGGGCAAAGAATAAACAACGATACTTACGGCAGTTACACTGGGGCAAACAACCGCCCAGATAAGCCGCCACCACCAGCCTATCGGGGCATTGATCATTCTGCTCACATCGGTACATAGCCTCCCTATGCCGTAGATCCAAGTGAAAGCCACAACAGTGGCTCCACCTACGCACATCTGAGGCAAGCCAGACAGAAAAGTGTCCAGCACAGATATAACATTAAAGCCTACCTATATAAAAACACAAAGTAGAAGTGTTAATGTGCATAGTTTATTACTGTAAAGTGCTATTTTGATTATAAGATGCAAAATAATAAAATCAGATTCCAAACGAAACTGTTTCAAGAAAGAAACTGATCAATTTCCACATTATTTAAGCTCAAAATCATTTTTATACTTAAAAAACTTAAAACATCATTTGATCTGTTCCCAGATCCCCAAAAACACTATTTGTCAAAAAAAAATGTGCATAATTACTCTCAATTCTGTGAGAAATGTGGTATATTTGAATTTCAAAAACAACAACAAAGCTACTATATTTTATTAGAACAGTAATTAAAACTTTAAATTAGCATAAAAAAGAATTGTAAGAATGACACAAGATGATTTCACAACAAAAACTAATCTTGCACAGCTAATGATACGCATAAAAAAAAAAAACAAAAAAAAAAACTTAAATGAAGTGCTGAACATTTTTATTCCGAAGCTATTTTGAAATTTATGGCGCTTAAAAAATATTTATTATTTGGTTTCTAGTGATTAAAGTGGGGGGGGGGGGGGGCATTTGAATTATGATTTTATCCCCATGTGTACAATAATTTAACTGACATCTCTACTAAAACTTTCTTACCTGAAGGGTCATAGGGATGCCTAGGAAAAACTCGACTGCACACAAAGCTAGCACCAGCCAATTTTTGTGCTTCTTGAATAAACTGCTGTAAACATCCATGAGGGAAGAGACCACTGTAGTCATTGTGGCGACGCAAGTCAATATACCAGATAGAACTAATACTATGAAGACGAGGATTGCCCAGAACAAAGGCCATGGAAGTGTTAATATTGCTCTTGAAAATGTTACAAATGTTAATCCAATGTCTGTGTTAAAAAAAAAGGGATAAAAAAAAATAGTATTAAATAACTGAAAAACTAATTATATCATAATAAATAAATCACAACTGACAACAAGCAATAAAATTCTGCTTTGAGGCAACTTCCAGTTTAAATATTTATATTACTTTCTTTTACTAAATGGAAATTTTAGATTTTTGGTAAGCTTAAAAATGCCTAAGAAAAGAATACTAGATTAAAGCATTCCTAACTATAAAATATATACATGTATCTTCATTAAAAAAGCATGTTTCATCAATTTCCTTTAACTATGAATATTTGCTAAAAAATCACTGAGAAATGTAAATGAATAAAAATATTAAAAAATTTTTTAAATGCAAATAGGTTAAAGAAAGGAAACATAGATTCCAAAAGCTAATAAGTTTAAATCTAATATAAATATAAGACTTATTACATATTTAATAAATATGTATCTATATAACATTTAACTGAAGTTAAATTTAATGGACAGCTATTTTCAAATTAAAGACAGAATAAGATCTGTGTTTGTGTTTCTATAGTTTTCAGTATAGCTTGACAAATAATTAATGAAGTATAAAAAGTTAATCAGCTAAACATGTGTATTTTGTTAAATTAACTCTCAACAGGCCAAAGGTTTTTGTTGATTTTTTATTCATCAAATGGTGGTCATATATTTTTATACCCTAAAAATTTATTTCCTCCCTATGCATATGTTATAGATCAATTTGTTGGAAATTGAATACAATTTTAGAATATACTGCTTTCATTATGAAGATAGTATTTGTTGAAATTTTATTAAAATAATTTTAAAAAAATTGTTTCAAAGTATCCACAAACACCAATTATAAAAAAAAATATGTATCAAGATCCTTTACATTTAATTACACTTTTTATTAAACTTCATTCAATTGTGCATAAATAATTATATCAAAACAATTTATCAAGAAAAAATTCTTTTATTAATTTTATATAAAATCAAATTTCCTCACCTTTCTTCCTTTTTTAAAAACAAAACATACTGCCTTTAATTGTTAGTACACAAATTATAAATCATTTTATTTTTAATTGGAAACTATTATAATGCTATTAATTTGCAAAAAAAAAATGGTAAGAAAAAATTCCTTTTCAAATTTGAAAATGAATGTGGTGATTGAAAAATCTAATTATTGAACACAAATGACAGAGTTACATATCACAAAAATGATGTACATGTTTATAAATCTCTTTCAGATTATGTAAAAATACATTCAACTTTACATCACAGCATTTAATTTGAAACAATGGATTAAGAAATAATTTTTTAGCATTTAATTATAGAAATGTTTAAAAAAAATATAAACTGAACAAATTCGACTGAAAACATCTACCTAATGGCTCGGAGAAAAATAGTTAATTTATCAATTAAACTTTTAGTATTTTATAAGCAAAATAAGAGAATAACAGAATTAATATTAGATTTATATATGATGTTGTAATATACAATTTCTATTTTTCTGAAAACACTAATACGCATGTCTTATGTTTTTCATTTTACATGTTAATAGATCAAAGAAGGTTTCTTAGTTACAGTAGGTAAAACAACAATGCAAAGTTAATTATATACAAGTTAAGCTATCAACAAAATTAATTCACCACTTGTGCATAACCATTCTTTCAATTTGGAATGAATAAAATAGAGCTTTAAGAATTTCATAGAACTCATTTTAAAAGTTTATCAGTGGCATTTTCTTTTATAGAAGAAGTCATTTATATAATCAGGTTTTTTTTTAGTTTATGTATTCAATATACATTTTTGTTTTAAGTCAGTCCCACAAAATAAAAACATAAAATCAACCACAACCTTTTATGAAAGAACTTGCTGCATTATAAAGCTATGAAGCCTAGTACTTATCCAGTCCACAAACCGATATAACTCCTCCAATGTTAGCTTATCCTGTTCTTCATCAATGATAGATTTTTGTAATCCATGTTCCATTTGCATTCTGTCTTATGTGAGACAAATATACATTATAATCCAATGCAAAATAAACTTAGAAATGTCCATGGTATGTAATTGCTTCATATCATATCTTGTCCAGACATCTGCTAAGTAGATACCTGGAGCCCTTTAAGGCAGAAATGATGTGGTGAATCTGAAAATGTCCTCATCAATCAATCAAAGACTGGGGCATAGAAGATGTGTTTACATTACAAAAATTAACAGGATTATTAGTTATTAAATGATTTTTTTTCCTCTGTTATAATTAATAAATTTTCTGAGGTGATAATAGTATATAAAAATTATAAATTCTAATGAAAAAAAAACCTTTTAATTATTTATCAGACGACTGTTTGCCTATCAGTTGATTTTTGTTGACAAAATAGTTCACATTATGAGTTAATAAATTCCAATACAAAAGAAAAGTTAACTATATATAATCCATGGTATATACATTCCGCTTCACATCAATTTTTGTCAAGACTTCTGCTGACTGGATATTTAAAATTCTTTCTCACAGAAATGGGGTGTGATGAATTTGAAACTGTCCTTATTACCTTGGTCAATAGGCTGGGGATAGAAGCTGCATTGAGATAAAAAATAATAAGATTAATTAGCTAATAGATATTTTTAATTAATTCTGAAATGATAATAATAAGAAATAATTTTATATAACATAGTAAATAAATTGTCTGCTAGAATTTTAGAACTTGGTTCCTAACAGATGATTTCTAGCATATAATAGACCAAAAAATTTTTTTTTTAAATTCAGACGAAAGAAAAAAAAGCATGTTCGTGTGAACATGAAATACTTACACTGTGTGTTCGAAGCATAT
Organism: Bulinus truncatus; assembly: GCA_021962125.1. Classification (NCBI taxonomy): domain Eukaryota; kingdom Metazoa; phylum Mollusca; class Gastropoda; family Planorbidae; genus Bulinus; species Bulinus truncatus. The sequence goes on from JAGDYQ010000253.1 coordinate 829,576, forward strand.
AACGTATAACAAATGAGACATTTTCATCATCAGAACAGTCAGATAAGTTAGTTATATCCCATATCTCATTGCCACTTGAATTTAAATCAAAATCAGGCTGAAAATCGTAGTAAGAATCCGTTTTTTAACAGCTGAGCAAAATGCATTTGGTCGAGCCGGTTTAAAAAATGGCGTCTTACAGAAGCGCTCACTTCATCACATAAATGATTACTTGATTTTTTTTATAAAGAAGGATAACAAGTCTATTTATTGGCATATAAATATCCTTTTTATTAAAATAAAATTTGAGAATAAATTATTTTCAGCCAAACAAATTTGTGTCCCAAAATAGGTTCACATTATTAGTATGCTGTTATCTCGTAGTTAAAAGTTCAGAATTAAATCTTTGTGTGGTGGAAAAAAAATTAATAGTTGAGTCAGAATCTTTACCATTTTCTTTGATCCAAGATATAAATACATTGCTCATTGTGTAGGGGAGGCATGTATAGCCACTGAATCCAAAAGAGTCAACAAACTTTTTTGTATTAAGTTGATTAGTAAATTAACTGAGCTGGTGTCTGTCAAAGGGATGCTTAGCTCATGCTTTAGCCCCAAAGAGTAGGTACTTTAGCATTCTAAAAAGGTCTAATCAGAAAAATAGTTGGGATTCAAATTCATTCTGGCAGAAAAGACCAGCATACAGAGAAAGACGTTCAAGAATCATCTTCCTCAATCCTTGGGATGACAGAATACTTATAGAGAAAAGAGAGTTATTATACACCAAGTTACAGAAGTATATTTAGTTCAAGTATGTCTACCTTAATCCTTCAGGACAGCAGAATATTTAAAGAGAAGAGATATTTAAGTTACAGAGATGTATTTTTATTGATTGTTATGGTGTACCAAGCTCAAGAGTCATATTTAAGCAAGTATTTCTACCCTAATTCTTCGGGATGGCTGAATACTATTCAGGACAATGGATAAGAATAATACTATACATGATTCTATTTACGCACTGGCTACAGGACCGTAACTACGGTCTCCATATTTTTTTTTCCAGAGGCGTATATATGTGCACATGCAAGACTTTATTATTTTTTTTTTCGGGTTCCGAAAATAGATGTGCGTATTTTTTAGCGATATCCCTATCCCTAACCCTAATCCCTAACCCTGAAAAAAAAAAATCAGAAAAAAAAAAAATATGTCTCTGAGAGGAATCGAACCTCTGCATATAGTCAGCGAAAATAGGTCACGGCCAAGCGAGTAAGCCACACTGCCAGCAGGCCATTCAAACAAAGCTACAATTTTAATGTACTATTGAAAAAAAATTTGATCGGTTATGTTTTCAAAGTCGCGCATGCGCACATCTATTTTCGGAAACCAGAAAAAAAAATATGGAGACCGTAGTTACGGTCCCGTAGCCAGTGCGTTCTATTTAATATAATGTGCTTTTCCTTGGAAGAAAAATGCTAAGTTACAGTCAGTTATAGAGTTCTACATTATTTGATAATGTTTTATTACCTGCTGTTGTAGCGCCCTCAATGTTAGTTTGTGTAGCCTTTGCTATAGTACCGATGACAGCAAATACTACCAGACTACACAACAGACTGACACCTGTGTCTATGGTACATAGTAAGGCAGCTTCCCTAGTTCAAGTGAGAAAAAAAAAAAAGCAACCAAATTATCTATACACCTCAATAATTCCCATCTTGCATTAACAAATATTATGCCTTATTAATTAATAGCAAACTATATAAAGCCAACTTGAAAGTATGTATAGATAAATGTACAATTTACCTGATGACATTGTTGCTAAATTTATTGAAGGTTCCCATGGCAACCAGACTTCCACATCCAATGGACATGGAGAAGAAAACATGGGAAGTGGCATCTCTCCATACTTCATGCTCTTTAAGCTTGGACCATTGGAGAGTGAACAGAAAACTGAAAAGACAAATGTTAACAATTCTGACTTAATGATTTTTCAGAGAACATTTTATTCTTAAATATATTAATGTTTGTTCTCCCACCTAACATTAGTAAAATAAAGTTTTTTAAAGTTAGATGAAAATCAACTCCGATTGAAAAGAATAAAATTAAACAGTGGGTGTCCCACAACTCATTGATTCTGTGGTGGTTAATTTCATGTTATTTAAATGTTGATGCTTAATGACAGTCATATTATCATTTGAATTTGTTTACAGCTATTTTTTAATTATCACCTTTTTCCAAATGGAGTGCACACATTTAAAAAGTTTATAACAATTTTTTTTTTCTAAAAAATATAAAAGACACATAATTACACATAATTACAACACTGGTTAAGCTTCTACATAAGTTGTATTTTATGTTAACCTTTGTCGGCTTTGAACATAAGCTTTTTCTTCATTTTAAAAGATGAAAATATAACTTTCTATACAACTGAATTGTTTAGCAACGCAACTAGAACAGTACCAGTATGATTAGGCAAGCAAGTGCAAGGAATATGGTCTTGCTTGACCTATAATATAAAACGCAGTGGCTACCAGTACAGCCAACTGGAATTATTATTACGTTTTTCCGCTGTCCAGCTATAGATGTGCGCATGCGCGATAACCAGACTCCGTATTATTTTTTTTGGGGTCCGGCTGTAGATATTGCGCCTAACCCTAACCCCTACCCCTAACCCTAGCCCCGAAAACAAAAAATATGCAATAATATGCAGTCCGTCTGCCGCACATGCACAGACGCACATCTATAGCTGGACGTTGGAAAAAAATAATAATAATTCCAGTTGGCTATACTTGTAGCCACTTCCAATAATGGCAATATAAAATAGCCCCAAAAGAAAATAAATTAAACGCAGTGGCTACGATTACATCAAGCGCCATTCTATTATTTCTCATTTTTTTTCGGGTACCGGCAATTATATTAGGGTTAGCATTAGGGTTAGGGACAGTATTAGGGTGTGGAGCAATATCTATTGACGAAACCAGGAAAAAAAAATACGAACTACGTCTTGATGTTACCGTAGCCACTGCGTAAACAAAAAGGGTTAGGGGTTAGGGATAAGGTTAGGGTTAGGGACAGTGTTAGGGTGTGGAGCAATATCTATTGACGTAGTCCGGAAAAAAAAATACGAACTACGTCTTGACTCTTGACGTAAGTGTAGCTTGTCCCTAAATTAAATTAGTGGGATCCCAGAGACTTAAACTGATATATTGTAATTTAAGCAATTTTTTTTTTTAGAATTGCTGATGATTAACTTGCATGTCAATTAAATGATTTTAATAAATATCTAAATTAGTAAATGTTTTTTTTTTTTTATATAAAAATATTAATTTAACATGAAATGATAAATTGAACTAACCTGAGTCCATCATGGCCTCCCGGTAGAGAGCTTGATCGAACCAGAAGAATAATAAGTGTAAGAACTGTCAAAACCAAGAAAAGGTAAGTTGTCTGTAGAAAAATAGCATATAATACAAAATGTAAAATAAAATACTATATCATTATTATAATTTGATGGTTTTGTGATAGATTGATACCGTATTCATGTATGTTTTATTTTACTGACATAGGTCAGTTAAAAGATGGGTGAAAGGGAAATAATCCATGCTTTTCATCCGTGTTAAACAGTACGCAGTAACGTACCTTTATCTAGTGTGCACCACATAGTACATAATAAATTTGTGGTGTACTGTATTCTTTGAATACTAGGCACAATTTTATCTATAAAAAGAATACTCCGTGAAAAAATAACATAAAAATACACATGCATGCATATTCTGTTATTGTGCATTACCTGTTTAATCCATTGAAAACAGGAGCAGCAATTGTTTTCTTTTGACAAAAAATAAATATAGAAAGTACATGTATATGGTGAGAAAATGGATGTCTTTCTTACCTTACCGCCTGGCTTGAATCCTTTGATCAGGAATATAAATATGATGAACCAAGTTGTCAATAGGCACAGACACAGCTGCCATCTTAGTTCACCAGGTTGGAAGAAACTATCAGACTGTTTCACAACAGAAAAACTAGAAACAAACAATAACATTAACATTATTCATTTTATTTTTAGACAACAAAACGATATTACAAAAAAAAACAACAACTTGGATTTGAAAAATCATTAGAAGAGGGGGAAAAAACTCTCATTTTTAAATGGAAGACGTTGCATGAATTATATAACAGATTTGAAATGAATTCTATAAAAAAGGTGTAAAAAGAATTATATAACAAAAGTGTTAAACGAATTATGTAACAAAGATGTGAAATATAAATCCTCAGTTTACCTGTATAGAATTAGCCCCAGTTGTTCCTACTTTAAATGCTGCTGGCTATTTTTGGACCTCTGACAATGTCTACCCACTAGGGGCCTGCACCATCCCACCAATGTTCTAGTCATTTTTATTTTATACCAGAATGGTGTAGCCTACACTATGGGTACATGCAGGGCCGGCCTGAGGCCGATTTGACCGACTGGGCCCAAAATGGGCATCGTGACTGACAGGGGCCTTGCAATTCGTAAGGCCTGACCTGGGTACATGCAGGGAGACATGTCCTATACTCAGCCCCGTAGCGTGAAAATTCCACAGCAGGGGCCAGGCATTCTACAGCAGGGGCCAGACAATTGCAGGGGGGGGCAGGTAATACATTTTACTAAGTATAGCAAATAAGCAGAGGGAGCCAGACAAAACGCAGGGGGGGGGCCCGGCCCCCTGCCCCCCTCCCCGCACGCTACGGGCCTGCCTATACTTATTTCCTTGTGATCAAACCACCACATTCATCAATTAGTTATCTCCTTTTGATAGACACATAACGCCCACCCCTGTTGATCTACTTGTCTTATACTCTTCAAACAACTTAGACTGCGAACAAAAAAAAAACTTACTAAAAGTATTCTTCTGCCGATCTGACAGTGGTGTTTTCCATTTCGAGGCTGACGTCAGTTCGATTGACCTCATGACAGATCAACGTCACAGTGTCGTTGGGCTTCAGGCAGTCCTGAGAGTCAGTGGTGCATAGCTTAATGGGAGACGTTATGTTGGAGGAGGCGTTGGCACATACAGTGTAAGTCAATGGCAGGGTGGAACAGGCTGGGTGGGTGTGTGTGTGTGGGGGGGAGATATAAATATAAGTGTGTCATTCATTACCAAAAAAACTCAAGACATGCAACGATATAAGGTTACAGTCTTGAGTAGTGAGAATACGTTTTATTTACAAATCCAATTGACCTAGCCCACATATTAATTGAAAGTCAAGTCCCCTGTGCATCATTCTAAACATAACGCATTTATATCTAGTGAATATGCGAAATATAATGTTAACTCTCAATTATATGCCTCGGGTTTAATATGGGTAATAAAATATTCTCTTTACTGTTGCTTTTACTTGGCGGCTGGGCTTTGTGATAACCACACAACCCCTCTATGTACCGGGGTTACAGCAGAAACAGATGAATTTCACACTTCATCTGCACCGATGGCTCTTTAGGGCTAAGGGAACTTTACTTTTTACTTTTACTTGTAACATTAAAATATAGAGTATTTGACTTTAGAAATGTATGTTTAGCTCATAATCTTGAAACGTAAATTTAATTCATAGCCTAAACAACGTGTAGATTATTATTTTAGCTACAATTAATATTTTAATTTGTTCTAAATCTCCAGAGCAAATTTAATGTAATACTCACAGTTGGTGTTCCACGAGTTATGGCAACCCTTCCACGGCATTACAGAGGTCAGTGATGTGGCCAGGTAGAACACTGACCATGACGTCACTACACTGTAATAGACCGTGATGACCAGTGAAATCATCATCATGGAATAGCCGATACCTGGAGTACAAAAAGCGGTTTCACTTTTTCAATAGAATCATGCGTTGATTCTATTTTTATTTATTTTTGTCTAATCAGCCGCTTCAGATCTTTTAAACCTCTAGAGAACTTTTAAAAAGCACCGCCCAACTTCTTTTACCCAGCCCTTAAAGGTTAATCGATGTTTTACAAGTTAATGATGGTTAGGAGTTATGCTATTGATTTTATTTTTAAGGAATTGCAATGGATTCTCCTCCTTTTTTGCGAATTATTGTGTTAAAAAAGCTTCACAGCTGTATTTCAGCGAACAGCTGACCTAAAATTTCTAACACAACATGACAACATTTGGGAAGGATGTCAGACGTCTCTTGTTGGCATAGACTAGTTACCGCCCAGTCTTTGCAAGGGACAACCTGGACAGCGGTCTGTTGACTAGCCAGCCCCCCCCCCTTCGCCCCAAGTGCAAGTATTCCTAAGGGCCCAACAATGATACATTTTCAGTTAGCCTAGAAGCCAATTGTTACTTTGCTTAGTAACCATAAATCTACTTTTGCGTTGCCCCCCCCCCCCCCAAGTTGCACCCATTTATTACAACATATCTGACCACCCAATCAATTTGCTAATGTGTCCTCTTTATCTTATAGTAGGCCTATCTATTATGTATTATTCACTCATCACTCACCTTTAAACACTGGAACAGCTCGCCATACACTGACAGGTCCAAGACTAGAGAACTGACCGATGGCCGTCTCAATAATGATCAAAGGAACACCAACAGTGACCAGAACTATGACATAAGCTATGACAAACGCGCCTGTGAACAAGCAAACAAAAAATGTTTACCTTCTCATTCAAGAATTCTTGTTTCCTATTGGTCAACTTAAATTAACATACCCATACCAAATACAATTCATTAATGAATACAACAGTTCTAAAGGTGCAAACTAACTTGCTTACATTTAAGTAGTTAAAAAGGTTGTTTTTTTTTTAGACATATTAGATAGTTGACTTTATTTAATGGATAGCACATAAAGACTGCTACACAACTGAAATAAACATTTGCATTGAAATAGGTCATGATGACATAGCGATGCTGTATTATTAATAGAGCCACTTTTAAACATTGGTGTTTTTATTGTCCATACATGATTATTTTAATGAGTCTGTAAACTCTGTATACATGATTTTTTTTAATGAGTCTGTAAACTCTGTATACATGATTTTTTTAATGAGTCTGTAAACTCTGTATACATGATTTTTTAAATGAGTCTGTAAACTCTGTATACATGATTTTTTAAATGAGTCTGTAAACTCTGTATACATGATTTTTTTAATGAGTCTGTAAACTCTGTATACATGATTTTTTTAATGAGTTTGTAAACTCTGTATACATGATTTTTTAAATGAGTCTGTAAACTCTGTATACATGATGTTTTAAATGAGTCTGTTTGCAAATGTTGTCATAAAAAAAAAACATACTGAACTTGTGACACTTGTATCTCTTTTTTTCAACACAATTGAATAATTTAAAACTTAATTTTTGGTAGTACAGTATAGGTACACAAATGATATAGTTATGTAGATAAGTGCTGTTTTCATTTGACACATTGTCAAATTTCATTGTTTGCTGTAAAATGTGATAGAGAAATATCTCACCTCCCCCGTGTCTGTAGGCCAGATAAGGAAATCTGACCACGTTACCCAACCCTATCACTTGACTCAGTCGTGGGATGCTGGCGTGACATCTGGACAGAAAGTTGTCTTTTGACACCGGGTTGTCTATAGAGTTGTCGTCATCACAGCTGGTCAGCGTGGCCATGTCCGACATGTAGTCTGGACCCAGGTCAGTATCCGCTGACGGGGGCTGAATAACGAGCAACAAATATCAAATAAATGTTGATATGTCAAAAATAATTGATAATATTTTCTTTCAGATTTTGAGGTGGAGTTTGTCTTAAGTAGAAATGTATGGTCATTTTATTCTTGCTTAGTGTATATCATCCAGGCACACCTAAGCAGAGCCGTTATTAGATCCCTAACCCTAACCATAAGCCTAACCATAACCCTAACCCACGCAAAAACTCTAGGAGATATTTGGAGCACTATGCAAAAGAAGTTGTTTTGTGCTCTCTGAGTGCCTTATTTAATAGCTATAAATACTGGAGCCTTTAGGAAATCGCATATTTTAACCTATCCATAAGAATGGCTTCGTTCATAAGCTTGGAAGTGTTGCCAGATTATTATTAATTTTTTTTTTTGTAGTAGCATGTACAGTATTTTCCCTGTTAGTTTGGTTCTTTATTAATTGCTGATATTGAAACATGCACTGAGAAATCTATGTTATGTCAAGATATTTAACCTCTAGTTAAATTAATTGGATCTAAGATCATGCGTGAGTAAAAAGAGCAGTCATTATGTTATCTTTTATTTTAACTCACCTGCATGTTAACAAAGTTAACAATGTTTGGTAAGTACAGGTTAGCGGTCAGCATGGCTAAGGCGTTGGCTGGCCGGAATGGATCTGGCTGACATATGACGTAGTCTGGCAGGTCTGCCTGTGGCTCATGTTCCGGGTGACCTGGTCCCCAAGATGAGGGCGTAGAACGAAGCTGTTTTAGCCTCTGTCGTTATGGTTGTAGAATAATACATGTATATACTTTAAAATATATAGTTCTAATGGTTTAAAATGTATAGAAATGCAAAAATCCCTTATTCTGTGAAAGCAAATTTTAAGGTTTTGGATTTTTTTTTGTATCAGTAAACCTCCAGTTTGATTAAATGCCATAATTAATTTGACAAATAATTTTGTTCATTATTGAAAGAGCGTTATATTAGATAAAAATAATATCTTTGTGTACCTCTCTTTATCTTTATACCTTTCTATTGTTTCAGCATAAAATTTTTGAGAGTTGTTCTTCAATGTACCCTATATTTTTTTTCCAAAGAATTCGCGCGGTAATATCGTCAAAGAAACTTAACAAATTTTCTGCTCGATAGGAGGATTCTCACTCTACTTAATTAACGAAACACTTACGCGCTCTGTTGTAATATATTTGTACGCGTTCAGTGAGTTGTGTGCACGGTGCGCACAGCAAGGAACACGGTCACTCTCATAAATACAAATATACAGCTTAAAAGAATATACATGTACTGCTAAAAAGAATACACAAACATTTGCTAAAACAGTGACCCCCCCACCCCCTTTTCGAACATCTCCCCCCCTCCTGTTGCCATCCATGCGTTTTATAAAGTTACTTAGCAAGGGCAAAGTCATGATAAATGAACTGTTTTAAAAATCAACTGCCCTGTTTTAAAAGTCAACTGACCTGTTTAAAAGTCAACTGACCTGTTTAAAAAGTCAACTGACCTGTTTAAAAGTCAACTGACCTGTTTAAAAGTCAACTGACCTGTTTTAAAAGTCAACTGACCTGTTTAAAAAGTTAACTGACCTGTTTAAAAGTCAACTGACCTGTTTAAAAGTCAACTGACCTGTTTAAAAAGTCAACTGACCTGTTTTAAAAGTCAACTCACCTGTTTAAAAGTCCCATGTACACTGAAGAATGAAACAGCGGCTATAACAACACCAGGGAATAAAATAACGGGATTGATGGACCAGCCAACAAAGTAGATCCACCTCTGTTGCATGTCCACTGAAGGCAAATCTTCTAGCAGGTTCGTTGTAAGTATAGATGCAAGTGATACAATCTGTATAACAGGTATATAAAGACGGTAAGTGTGGATATAAGAGATACTATTAGTTTTTAAACAGGTAAAAAGTGTTGGTACACATTTGCTGTAAGCAGGTCCGTCGTGAGGGACAAGAGACCCGAATACTTTTCAGAGATCCCGAGCCTAGGTCGGCGATTTCGAAATTTGTTTATGTTTATTTGATTGCGCTGGAGAATGGGGTAAGGAAGGGGGTCCCAGTTGTCATAGTTGGTCAAGACCCCCGAGATTTGCTTGATACGGCCCTGCTGTAAGTATAGGTACAAGAGATAATTATCTTCATGACAGGTAAACATTTTTTGTTGTCATTTGCTCACAATATCAGAGATCAACCAGACCCGTTCATATGGACAGGCGAACTAGTCTACTTCCTGGGGCCAGTCAGTAGTAAGGAGGTCACTCGTTGGTACTTGTATATCGCCTGCCACTACCAAGGGCAACGTGAGCACTTATCAAGAACCTCAGGCTAAAAATGAATTAATAGTTGGGGGATCGTGAAGTGGGGCCCCAGTTTTCAAAGTTTATTGAGGGCCCAACATTTTCAAGCGTAATGATCTTTAAGCCTAAGGCCCACAAAATGTACCTTTGCATATTAAGGGCACCCCGAAGTAACGATGACTCAAAAGAAAAGAGTAACTAAAAAAGGATTTACACTAAAATGTCACACGCTAATTCAATTTTATTACTGAGTCAAGATATTACCCATCATCCCTCCAGTTTTTAAGTATTCGATGGCCGTAGTCCGAGACTTCCAGGAATGTTTTGACGCCCCAGGCTAAAATACCTGCCTGGTTGCTCGTACCATCAGATTCAATAAGAGTTAACTCTAAATACGGTCCTTATTTGCAGTAGGGGGGGTGATAATAGTTTGGCTTCCGATATGGACGCCCATGACCGTGATGGTACTACGATTGTTTGGGTCCAAAGTAATGAGTTGGTTAATTCTACATACTAGTACATAGCTTTCAGTGACCTTTATCAGCCAACATTTAACTGATTTAAATCTAACCGTTCGTTTGGGGTCATTTCATTGTGTCTCGTTTAATTAGTTTCTCGTGTTATTTTCATTAAGCTATTCGTGAGGGGCTAGGGGGGTGGGGGGTCTCCAGTTAATTTGATTTTTTTAAAATTCAAAAGCTGTTTGTGCTAGGATAGTGCGTTTTAATGTAGGGACAATTAGTGTAGTGAATTTTAGTGGTTTAGTGAAGTGACTTTTAATGTCAATTCTTTTAATGGCTTAGTGTAGTGACTTGATGCTCGATGGACCAGTTTGCTCTCACAATACTTATTTTCTCTATGTCATTTTGTTTGATGTTACCACAACTTAATTGAAAATTCAATTCAACTCAACATAGTCATTATTTACAAAAAAAATAGTTCCAACGAATTAATAAACTTTATTTTATAAATGGAAAACATAAAATACAGCAATAAGCTTCTGTCATATTAACCCACATTTAAGATATATGAGTTACACATATACAGGTCTTCGTCTGGTATGTTGATAGATACATTTGATTAGTTTTAGAAAGATAGGTAAACCTGGCCAAGACCACAAAATAAATATCGAATACGTTATATATTCTACTAGCTGTACACAAGGGTGATAACTATTTTCATTTTTTTTCGTAATAAAACTGAAACCCCTTACATTCGAGGAACAATTGTATGTAGATGACAGTAGCAACATTGTTTTTTTTTAAATTGAAAAAAGTTCCCCCACCTTTTCATTTTTGTTTTCACATATCGCGCAGTTTGACTATCGGTTTCAATTTCACACTGAATTTTTACATGACTTACTAGACTGCTTTTAAGCACATTCCAGTCAGTTGTTTCCATTTGTTTATAAGCAAGGCATCTACCCTCATCTTCTAAACAGAATAGGGATCCGAGAATTCCATCTGTTGAAAAGCTAATCAATCTCACACTGATGCCTACAAACCGCTAAATTTTTGGAAACTTCACTTTTCTGTTCAATAGCCAGAAACGGCGATTGGATCGAATCAAAATTATGATTACGGATATAGAATTGCTCTTGAGGGAAACTCTAGACTTTCCACTATTATCCAGCGCACTAATCAGAAAGAAACTCAATTGTCTGTTTGATTTATATGACAAAAACAAAAAGAAACCGTCTGATAAATTTACTACAACACTTTCTCAGTTATTTGATGTCACCAACGTTAATGTAGAATGAAAAAGCAAGGAGGATAAAGAGCTCTACCAGAGACAAGTTAAGAGTGGAGGAAAGATTGGTTATTCAATGGTCAAACAAGCCCCTTTAGAATCAATCCACACAAGAAAACGAATCCAACTATCCAAAACTCAATCTCAAGCCAGCTTTTCTCAATCGCAACCTACACAAACACATACATCTGTCTCACAACTTACACAATACATAAAGCTGTCTCACAACTTACACAAACACATACAACTGTCTCACAACCTACACAAACACATACAACTGTCTCAAAATCTTCTGATTCTGAAACCTCTGCTTCTTCACCCAACTCGACAACCTATTCTTCCACGTCATCAAACCGAAATACCAAAAAGCAAGCACTACAACAGCGGGTTTTCTAGTACTGAAAAACAAAATTTCTACACATAAAGCATATGACGTTCTTGCAACCATTGCTGAACAGGGTTATGATTTACCAGTTCCAAGTCAGACGGGTGTTTGGAAATGAGTTATCTCTGACGGGCGGAAAATGAAAGCCAAAATTTTTCAAAAACTTCAAAGCAAAGATCCCTATTGTCTCCAGTTTGATGGTAAAAGAGTGCAAGGGGAAGAGTATCAAGTAGTTCTGCTGAAAAATATGACAACCGAAATCATATTCTTAAATATGAGAGTGGTTCTGCCGCGGCCATTCACAAGGAACTACATCAGCTAATTGATGAATATGATGCTTGGGAAAATATTTGCGTGCTAATATGCGACACGACCGCAGTAAATACTGTTTGTTTGGACAGTATTGTAAAGCTCATACAGGATGATGTCTTCAGCAAGGGCTTTCAGGAGCCACAATATATTGGCTGTCAGCACCATGTACCCGGTACTCGACCTCTTTCTGAAACATGTCATGAATTTTCTTATTCAAGAGCCAACGAGCAAACGAGAACTCACCTATTCCTTCATTGACAAATTAACGCAAAACTATGCCACTCTTCAGGCATATTACCGCCTTGTTGTGACAGATGATGTTAGCACAGGCAAGAACCCTGGATGGCGAGATGATTTCAAGTTCTTATATGAATTATGTCAGGCATATCGTCATTACAAAACAACTTCACGTTGGCCTCGCATCAGCTGGACGAAACTACCAAATTTACACTAGGCAAGATGGAACTCACATGCGATATATACTATTATAGCATTATTTCTGATACCAGAGTGGCGCAACATCCTCGCTCCTGCTTGTAACTTCATTTGCTATGAATGGGCGAATGCTTGATTCCATTTGCAACACTACAATGAAGCGTCCTTCAATGAACTATTTACCTCACTCATCAGACTAAAATGCAAGAAGGCAATTAAGTGTTTAAAGACGCATTGGTCAGTCGAGAAGTCATCAATTGACATTCTCAGATCTAACCAAATTGCTTGAGGTGCTGTGAAACTGATGGAGGAACCTCATGCAAAATCGAGAAAATTTGAATTTTTGAATCTGAAGTTCATAGGAAAAAAAAATGTTTTAAACATTTCTTATACATTCTGTACAGATTACAAACTGTTCTGTATCTTTTTTGTTAATAAAAGCTGATTAGTTATTATTATTACTCTTTTGAATTAAGCTAAAAAAAACGTGTCCTTTTTTTTTTTGAAAAATAAATATTTTTTCACTTTTTTCTTTCGAAAAAGGGGGAGGTGGGGAAACTTTTTTCAAAAAAATCAAAAATGCAATTTATATTCTTAAATTACACATAAAAGTTCCTCGATTGCAAGTGGTTTCATAAAAATATTTTTTTTGTTATCACCCTACTGTACACTGCAAAACCTTTGCATAGAGTTATATGCCCTTAAATCTGATCAGTAGGATAGGTTATCTTTGGTTTCGGACAGATCCGATTTTTTTTCATGATTTTTATTACTATTGTTTACGTTTGACGATTTCAAACTGGAATACTGTTGTATTAATTCTTTACTTTCGATTTAACGCAGAACCCACACCGCTATTATTTATATATGGTTGAGACAATTAGTTCCTCTAAGCTGACTGTCTAACTGAGTGAGCGTGCTGAGTGTTGTTAATAACATTAAACATATACATGTGTTCTAAAAATTAATCATCCTCATTTTTTCCTTCCGAGCAAGAAAAACAAAATAAAAACATTAGTTGAAACGACTCTACTTGTTCAAATTTGTGGAGGTTTTAGGCCCTATAGTTTGTTTTTGTCTGGAACACTTTTATATGTTGAGGGGGAAACTACATTATGGGGGGCTGTCCTTTAATTACGTAAACAAAATTGGGCAAAGAAGTTTTTAAAAGTTTGATATGGAGGTATGGGGGGGGGGGTTGTTGAAGACGTCATCATTAGCTGAATTCTAGAATATAAAAACTTGATTTATTCTTGAACTCAAATGTTATAGTAAAATTTGAAATCTGTTAACAAGTAAAATATCTTTTAAAATTTATTTGTGGTTTTGTTCAGTTCAATAATTCAGTTTTTTTTAACATAATGCTTAGTTGCATAAAATGTGATCTAAGTTTGAATCAAACTGTTTGATTAATTTTTATGACATGGTTCTCCGAAAGTTTGTAATATGTTAGGGTAGGGGCATTGTAAGCTATTTGATTTCCCTAAAGATCGCGACATAACTGAAATAAATATTTCCAGTGAAATGGGTCATGCCGAAATTGCGATGCTATATTATTAATACAGCAATTTTGTAAACATTGGTCGTTATTATTACATGAATTCATTTTAAAAATTCAATTTTACTTTAATATTCATTTCATTGTACTTACGGTCAACGCCACCGGACATCCCCATCTCCAAAGCCACTTCCAGACAAAACTTTTATTCCTTCCGGTCATCTCCGTGATTCTACCAGCGAATCTTCGGGCCCCGTAGCCCCATCCGACGGTCATGGTTTCCGCCACACTTAGGAAAGGAACTGTCAGTCGAGGTGTAGATAGCTGAAGAAGTCGGAGGACGTGAAGTCCGTTCTGTGGGATCAAGCATATAAACAGAAACTGATCAAACATATAATAAACATAGACCGACCAAACATATAATAGACATAAACTGTTGATGTAAATATGTAATGAGGAAGCTATGAGGTGAATGCAGATGCGGATTCAAGGACAGGTGCACCGGATATACATGTCTGGAACCCCAACTCAAGAGAAGCCTTACAGAGCTTTAAACCCTATGTATGTCTGCGCCACGGAGGCCTTACCTGATACAAGTCCGCTTCTGGTTGGATGTGTTAGGATGATATGTAAACTATTGATTACAATCTAGATTTATGGGACTTTTTCCAGTGTCCATTCTAGCATCCCAGCCATAGTTGAAACTTCAAAATGAATAATTCTTTTGCCCATAATCCCGCACATACAGAGGTGGGTTAAAAGCCGAGTGCAAAGTGCGCTTGTCCAGGGCCGCAAATTATGAGGGGTCTCGCAAAGCTCACCTTTATACCCTTTTTTAATGTTACACTTTAAGGGCAGAATATCTTCTTCTGCGCCCGTGGCCCAAACCGACCTTACTCTGCCTCTGTGTGAGAAATCAGAACCTTAAAAATAATGAATTTTTTAAATGTTTAGTTAAATATTTCAATTACGGTGACCAGATTTCGTCTTGGGGTGAACTGGGGTAAAGGAGGTTTTAATAAAGACGAATGGGGTGCTTCCAAGCCAAAACCGTTTGTAAAATTAAGACAAAGTTATCTAAAGAGAAAAGGACAAATTATTTCATTGGTGTAGATATGTATCATTCTATTTCATATTCCGTGTACAATAGATGTAACAAAACCTTGCCGAATTGAATGTGAAAGTTGTAAAGTACCGGAACTGTTCTGTGAGTTTGAAAGTCATATGCTGAGACATTTATGAGACTTTCAGGAATGTCAAGACGGGTTATGCAAAAACTAGGTCGTGCCCCGAGGAAATTTAAAAGTTAGGTCACCATACTTAATTACTAATATTTAATAGATCTTAAACAGCATTAGTTACATGTCTGCTAATGCGAAGTAACATTTTTTTTTTAATTAGACCAAAAGCATTAAGAGAAATAAAGTTGAAAAATGTCACTTTATAAAAAAAATATATTTGTGTTAAAAAGTTTCAACGTCCTAGATACATCTCAACTGGTAACTGAACATATGAGATAACATTTTCGATAATGTTCAGTAATAACACCAGGTCTACCCCCAGGCAACACACAGATCTTGTCACATGGGCAGACAGTTAGCCGGGTGACGACAGATACCATAAATAAATTTAATAATGGTCGTTTCCCCTACTAGGATTTTTTTTCCACATTATGTTTGCAAATAGGATTATCGAGTGCTTACTTCTTCCATCTTGAGTACACCAATGGGGAGCTTTCAAACTTCGCTGTACTGTTCGTGAACGAGACAGGTTCAAAAAGATTACAACGTACGCAAGGAGTTTGTTCTTACAATCGCTGGTAATGAATCATTCAGGATATATAGTAATATAGTTTTGGTGGGGTGTTAAACGTACATATTTATTAGCCAATATAAAACACACACACACACACACACACACGCACGCACACATACACACAGACACACACACACATATATTTATATATATATATATATATAATAAACTAGTATATTAAACAATATATAAGCTAGTATATAAACTAATACATAAAGTAATATATAAACAAATATATTAACTAATATATCAACAAATATATCAATATATATATATATATATATATATATATATATACACACACATATATAAATCCTTCTCTCACGAAGGAGAGTTCATTTCAGGCAATTACTATTCAATACAGTTTAAAACTTAGTTTTTGAAAAATATTATGAAGAATCATTATAAACCGATTAAAGTGGGATTTTAAATAATTTGAATAATTTATATTGCAGAATGCAAAAAAAAAAAAGTATCAGGAGCTCAGACAGTTAGAAGACCTACAATAAACCATAGCCAGATTGATGCTCTATTCTCGGTAAATTATTATGACTTTAGCTGCTATTATACACAATATATACAACATACACAACATACTTAATATACACAAATTACACAACATACATAATATTAATATACACAATATAAACAATATACACAATATACACACCATACACAATTTAAACAATATACACAAATTGCACAATATAAACAATATACACAATATACACAAAATACACAATATAAACAATATACACAAAGTACACAATATAAACAATATACACAATAAATACAAAATACACAATATAAACAATATACACAATATACACAACATACACAATTTTAACACTATACACAATATACACAACATACACAATTTAAACAATATACACAATATACACAACATACACAATTTAAACAATATACACAACATACACAATTTAAAGAATATACACAACATACACAATTTAAAGAATATACATAATATACACAACATGCACAATTTAAACAATTTACACAATATACACAACATACACAATTTAAACAATATACACAATATACACAATTTAAACAATATACACAATATACACAACATACACAATTTAAAGAATATACACAATATACACAACATACACAATTTAAAGAATATACACAATATACACAACATACACAATTTAAAGAATATACATAATATACACAACATACACAATTTAAACAATATACACAATATACACAACATACACAATTTAAACAATATTCACAATATACACAACATACACAATTTAAACAATATACACAATATACACAACATACACAATTTAAACAATATACACAATATACACAACATACACAATTTAAACAATATTCACAATATACACTAAAAAGTTTAACTAAAAAAAATAAATTAGTGCCAATCACTGGATGTACTTGGGAACTTTTTCTAGATCTCTTAATCAGTATTCGTGTACAAACAATCATCAAGCCCAAGGGTGGGCAAAGTGTTTGACTCGTGGGCCACAAATGGCATTTTAATTTCACAGGAAGGCCGGGCAAAGAGATGATGGAAGGATGGCTTATATTGACGGGTAGAAAATGATAGCAATTGTAAAAATTGAGGTTTTGTGTCTCTGTGTGTGTGGGGGTGGGGTGGGGGGGGGTCTTTTAGAAGTTGGGAGGGGGGTTAAATCCGTACCTTTAGATAAAAGAAACCAGCAAAATAAATACTTTGTTAATCTTAATGCACACACCTCTGATGTGGTCAGCACGTTGAGGGACATCATAAGAACGCTGATGGTCCCCAGAATGGCCATCTTCCAGCGGATCTTGATGTCATGGAGGTAGGTCACTTCCACCATCCCCTGCTGGATGTGCTGGACCATGGCGGCGCCTTGCACCAGGCTGAGCAACACGATGACCAGGAAGAAGATGCAGCTCCAGATGGCCGGCGCAGGAAGATTGGACGTCACAGCCGGAAACAGGACAAAACCCAAATCCACATCAGCTGTTTCGGGATAGTTAAACAAGATAAGTCAATCTTCACATCAGCCGGATCGGGATAGTTAAACAAGATAAGTCAATCTTCACATCAGCCGGATCGGGATAGTTAAACAAGATAAGTCAATCTTCATTATTGTAATGTTATTTTATTTTCTCCATATTTTTTTTTGCTCAGCAAATATTAAAAAAAATAGCAAAGTTACTGGCCCATTTACTAAATACCAAACAAATTAACACGTAATTATAGCTTATTAGAAGACTTTTGATAATAATCCACAGATGTAGTATGATTTTAACTATTTAGGTTTCCCTATATATATATATATATATTTAATTGTGGTAAATAGCAAATGTATACAAAATTCCAAAGAGGAAAAAATCTGAAGCTTGGTTTCAGAAATACTGGTCTAAAATTTGTATATTCCCAGATCTACAAAGAATCATGAGTCAGTAATTGATCTGTTAATTCAGTCTTTCTATCTTTATGTTGCGAGAGTTAGTGCTTAAACAAACGTATTATTTTTAAATCACTGGACAGTAATCGTTAACTTCTGGGTACCACATATTTTATTTTGTACATGTCCAGTTTATTTTATGTTTTACATGGATTCAATAATGGCTATGAACTACTGTGTAAATCAAAACAGACTTACATGGATTCAATAATGGTTATGAACTACTGTGTAAATCAAAACAGACTTACATGGATTCAATAATGGTTATGAACTACTGTGTAAATCAAAACAGACTTACTAAATCTTGGTAGACTGTCCACTCTGACACCCAAAAATTTGGACTCAACGCCAACCAAGGACAAGAGCAGACAACCGGACACGACGGTCATAACTAATGACAGGACAGTCATGAACATCGCATTTCTATAATAATATTAGACCAAATAAATACAAATACATGTAATTTAACACATGAAATTATACAAAAGACATGATGAATGAATCGTTGCCGTTTGCGTGAATTTCATATTCAAACATTTAACATTTGTAAAATATAAAAAAATATTTAATGTTTCATTTATTTTAAAGTATTTAGTGCAAAAATACTTTCTCATTTTATTATCTCTTCGTTATTTACTTCTTTTAAAATTTTGCTTCAGTTTCGAAATTTACAAGCAGTAACTCATATTGAAAAAAATAAAAAAAGAAACGGAATATTTCGAACGGAACGAGAAGTAAAAAAAAGTAAAACAAGTAATGTTCATTACATCAGCAATTTTGGGTTATTTTTAACTCATGATTTATGACAAGCAATAGTTGAAAAAAAAACATAAAATAGAATGTAAATATATATTTATGTATGTTTGCGTGTGTGTATGTATGTATGTATGTGTCGAACATCTAAACATTTCCATTTGCTATGCTAAACCTCTAAATTACCTAAAAGTGTTGCCATGAAAAGGACAGTGACCTGACAAAGTGACCAAAACTCCAGTCCCACAGGCCAGATTGGACAGAACCAGATCAAAAGCATCGATCCATGGCTGAAATTAAGAACAACACGTCACAAATGATAAAAATATAAAGCTGTGTTTTTTTTCATGCAACGTATCGATACTCAGACAGAATTGATCAGAGCATTGATTGGACCGTTCACTTATCGCCCAGGCACATGAACAGACTGGCCCTCGTTCTAATGGATTTGAAAACTAGGCAGCTACCCAGTACTAAGGGGCCCCTACCCCCACCGACTGGATATTTATTTTGCTGGGCTACGAGCAAGAGAAAAAGTGAGCACTTATCTTAGATCGTGAAGCTGAAATGATTTGATGGTTTGGGGTTGCCAAAAGGGATCCATTTTTAACAGATTTTTCAGGGGTCCAAAGTTTGCAATCTGCAGTCTTAACAGCGTTTTTTTTTTCTGTATGTTTTTATCAGCAGCATTGATTAAAAGTAAAAACAAAAAACGTATTTAGAGCCTGCAGAACACAAAAAAGGCCCCTGAATTTCGGCTTTTAAGTCGCAAGTTATGGATAGCCGTATGGGGCTCACAAAGCTCAGAGCCCAGTGGCGTAAATATATGGGGGCAAGTGGTCCCGCGGTTAAGGAAAAGGGCAGGTCTTTATGCTCTTGAGATCGACCTTATTGCTTTGGAATCTGTTAGTGACGCCATTGCCTGGTCCTATAACAAGTCGTAGGCCCAACCTAGTGCAGTGGACCAGGTGTACTAAAAACAAACACACCACATAGCCAGGTGTATCAGACAACGTCTTAACACGAACCCTTACACTTAACATAATACAGAGATAAATATTTCTGTGTCTGATGGCAGACCTTGAAAAAAAAACAGCCTTGACATTTAGCCCTGAAGCAGACGACACCAGTTGTAACTCCTTATCGATTAGGTGCGTCCTTTGAAATGCTGGAATGTTTGATCTACAGTATTGTTGTTATAAAATTGTTATCCTTGCGTTTATGTCTCATCTGGTGTTACTTTGATGATGGCGCACACGTACGCAGGAAATAGTGACGACATTTGAGCCCCACCCATCCGCTTGATCGTCGTTACGTACTAACAGGGCCGGCGTGAAGGGACAGGGAGAGCAAGCGAATCCTATACTCCTTGTCCTTTCCCTTTCCCCACAACATACATGCTGAAAGTGACCACGAACAGATCACGAGAACAACAAAAGGAGGTCTTGTCACGGCAATAAAATATGGATATAGAAGGCATGAACAATGACAATAATCAAACTATACCAATAGTGATTACGGTAAATATAAAGTTTCATGTAGTAACAGGACTACACATGTCCTGACCTAAACGTGCAGGGTTGATTCAACATATTGCTTCGCCCTGGCCCAATGTTTACATTTTCCTACAATCATTCTTATTTCTACTCATACGTTTTGCCCATAACGACATGAAATAGTTAATTTTAAGTATTTTAAAATATGCTAATCTTAGCTTTGTAAACGTATTATTAGCAGCTTGCAAACATAACAGTCAAAAACAGCGGGGGGGGGGGGGTGAGAGGGGAAATCTAATTTGTAAAATTATCAGCACTAAAGAAAAAAAGCTTAAGTCGTTATTTTAAGCGACATTTTTAAAAAGCCAGTTGACTCAGCTTTATTTTTATACTTAAACTCGGCTGTTTTATTTTTATACTTAAACTTGGCTGCATTATTTTTATACTAAAACTTGGCTGCTTTATTTTTTATAATTAAACTTGGCTGCTTATTTTTTATACTTAAACTTGGCTGCTTTATTTTTTATACTTAAACTCGGCTGCTTTATTTTTCATACTTAAACTCGGCTGCTTTATTTTTTATACTTAAACTCGGCTGCTTTATTTTTTATACTTAAACTTGGCTGCTTTATTTTTTATACTTAAACTTGGCTGCTTTATTTTTATACTTAAACTCGGCTGCTTTATTTTTATACTTAAACTCGGCTGCTTTATTTTTATACTTAAACTCGGCTGCTTTATTTTTATACTTAAACTCGGCTGCTTTATTTTAATACTTAAACTCGGCTGCTTTATTTTTATACTTAAACTCGGCTGCTTTATTTTTATACTTAAACTCGGCTGCTTTATTTTTATACTTAAACTCGGCTGCTTTATTTTTATACTTAAACTCGGCTGCTTTATTTTTTATATTTAAACTTGGCTGCTTTATTTTTATACTTAAACTTGGCTGCTTTATTTTTTATACTTAAACTTGGCTGTTTTATTTTTTATACTTAAACTTGGCTGCTTTATTTTTTATACTTAAAATCGGCTGCTTTATTTTTTATACTTAAACTCGGCTGCTTTATTTTTTATACTTAAACTTGACTATCTTCATTATGAAAATGAGGTAAACCTTTTTTTTTAACTTGAACTATATAATAGTTTATGATGATTTTGAGGCGCCCAGAAATGAATCAAGTGAGCCCTGATATTGTTTTTGATTCCCCCCCCCCCAAAAAAAAAAATTTGAATCTATTTAAACAGTATGTTTAGTCCAATGTATAGACTTTGATCCAGAATAATATAATGAAATTTATGTCTACAATATGTTCGATTGAGGGTGGTCAGCTGGACATACATAATCAATTAAAGCTCAGAAAAAATGGCGCACTTGGAGCCACACAAAACTTATAGGAGAGCCGCATGAGGCCACCACAGGTAAAGATGCTGATTAAGAATTGAATCAAAACAATTGAAAACAGATTACAGTCGATTCCGCTTAATTGGGACACATCGGGACCGAGGCTTTTTGTCCCAATTTAGCGGCTGTCCCAACTAAACATACAAATTTACCATTGGCTTCTTGGTTTGGTTTCTTTGTGATTTGTCCCAAATAAGCGGCTGTCCCAATTAAGCGGTGTCCCAATTAAGCGGAATCCACTGTATACTAAACGCAATGCAAGATATCGTGAGGCAGATACTAAACGCAATGCAAGATATCGTGAGGCAGATACTAAACGCAATGCAAGATATCGTGACGCATATCGTGACGCAGTGAGATATCTCTGACATCTAAAAATTATGTCCCATTTCTCTTTTTCTTAAAATCTCACTACCCTGAAAGTTTAGTGAGATTGATTTGGGCTGTGATTTGTCCTGATTGTGATTTTTAACTGACATGAAGATAATATATCTCACACTGACAGGCAAACACATGTAACGCACCGCTAATACATCTCTTCATTATCCTAACACAACAGTCAAGCAACGACCACCATGAGCGGACAAAGTGTGCCACATAAATTTCACTCGTCTGGCGAGTGAATTCTTCAATGACCTGCAAGGGGTCAACTACACAGATCCTTAATTTTAATTATTGTTATTTATAATTTAAAAAAAAAAGATGGTAAAGTAAACATTGAATAGCACGTGGTCTTTCTTTAAATAGCCTATAAATAATAATAGCGCCATCACATAGCCCAATGGAAGATTTCATTGAAGAATGGAGGGAAATAAAATCAATACAATAGTGCCAATGCACTTTGATTTCCTGAAGGCGTGTTTCCGGATGAGCATAGTTGTATTTCCTTAAATAGCTTGTTGTGTTATTATTACACAGCACGTAAATGTCTAGGCGGACAGTTCACCAAGCAATCCCCCCCCCCCACACAGCTAAATGTCCTTAGATGGTCTGTGAATGACATAAGGAAAGTTTGACATTGTCATGTGGGCTATTACGTCAACAGATTATCTTGACAGTGTCAACATGATTTAATGGTAAGAACGTTTCGATGAATGACTTTGTGTGGAGTCTTTACACAGAGGTTCACGCTGTTTACGTCTCATCCTCATAGATCTGTTTTGTAAGGTCTATCATTATATGTAAACACAAAGTAAATGACAAGTGGAGCTTTAATACATCAAGTTCCCAGGGTCGTAGCCAGAATATAAAAAAAAAGTTTATGATAAGTGAATCTGTAAGACATCAAGTATCAACGGTCTTAACAGGAATATATAAGGCCCCTGATACATTTCTACTACTGGGGCCCCTCTCCCTGCCCCTTCCTCCCAAAACAAAGGGCC
The DNA here is from genome assembly GCA_021962125.1 of Bulinus truncatus. NCBI lineage: Eukaryota > Metazoa > Mollusca > Gastropoda > Planorbidae > Bulinus > Bulinus truncatus. The sequence goes on from JAGDYQ010000253.1 coordinate 853,202, forward strand.
CAGGTTCTCACATTTAAAAAAAAAAGACTGGCCCTCAATAGCTCAGAGTTCGACCTTCCCCTGCCTTGAGCCGACCCTGATGAATCAAAGAGAACTGCAGAAGCTATCAAGTGTTGGTTCTATTTACTTTTCAATCAGAATGCTTCTATAACTAAATAGTGATCCACTATCACAGTCATAATTTGGTTTTACATAAACAAAATCAATTTTATTACAAAAGTATTGTTTTCTTTAACGAAAAACAGCAATTAATTTAATTGCAACAAAATCCGAATTGCTATAATATAATAATAGCGATTTCGGCGCTGCGTTAAATCGAAAGTAAAGAATTAATACAACAGTATTCCAGTTTAAAATACAATCATGAAAAAAAAATCGGATCTGCCCGAAACCAAAACATAACCTTGCCTGGCGATCAAGCCTAAGGGGATATAACTCTATGCAAATGCTTTGCAGGGTACAGCTAGTATAACATATTGATGTAGGAATGTCTTCATATAAAAGCTCTTAAGTGCAATGAGCTATTTCTGAAGTCTTTTGAGACAGAATAGGTAAATAAACTCTTTAAAAAAAAATATATATATATTTAAGTCTAAGGGGAAATAAAATCTCCGAATCGAGCAAGAGTTTGTCCCGAACAAGATGAATAAGAGCTACACAGGATGTAAATGGCTTTGCTGTGTACTTGAAACATAAAAACAGAGGACGGTGGCTGATGTTAAGATAGAAAACAATGTTGGACAATATCAGTCTAGGGCCCTCTTACCCTAGTGCCCTCGAATCTATAGGGGTCCACTAGCCTAAACGAGTCCAGTAACCTAAAGGGGTCCACTAACCTAAAGTGGTCCACTAACCTAAAGGGGTCCACTAAACTATAGGGGTCCACTAACCTAATAGGTCCACTAATCTACAGGGGCCCACTAAACTATAGGGGTCCACAAACCTATAAAGGTCTACTAACCTAAAGGGGTCCACTAACCTAAAGGGGTCCATTAACCTAAAGGGGCCCACTAAAATATAGGGGCCAACGTGTAAAAATCAAACTTTAAATAATTATGAACTGGAATTACTCTTACCGCAGGGTTACTTTAGCCCCTTAGATGCAAAAGGACCCTAATGTTCACGAGGATCATAATTCGGCCCTGTGTCAGCCTGACATTATGTTGAAGACAATATTGCAAATTGCTTATCTCTCTTTATAGAGTCTTTAATTGACCATTATGAGTGAAAACCTATGGTAATTTATTTTTAAATAAAACTTAATTGTTATTTTTCTTTCTCCATTTTAGTCATCTGTCTCAGAAATATCACTTTATAATAATTTCCCCCCTCGCTGTTAATCTGGTGAGCTATAATGTAAATCCTAAGTTACAATAAAAAATAAAACACACAGTTATATCAGATAACATTAACGTCATTCTAAATAATAGCTCATTTATGTCCACTGAACAAAACTTTACCCAATGACTTTTAATTAGTAAATTCATACATTCTATAAAAACTATTATACAGAAAACCTGCGCACCAAGAAGTAGTTCGTTACTCCCCCCCCCTCCCCTTCCCGGCTAACTACCTCGTTCTTACCTTAATTGTTGACAGGTTGTGCCACTTTGGGCTCAGAAAGGCCTGGATACCCATAACCGATCCTGACATGGTGCTTGCAGCTATTAACAATAGGATTAAAAGGACGGAAGGAACAGCAGTAAAAAATATTGCAATCTGGAAAGAGAGATCAAAAAACATAATTTACAAAGGGGAATAAACGGATGATATGCTATATAACAGCATGATGCCACAAACATACGTTTAATTATTGACTTATACGATGCATGTGTAGAAAAAAATTTACTTTTTATAATCATGTGTTTACTAGTTGAGCTGTAAAGTTTATATCTCTGTAGTGTCTACAAGTTTCACGTTCGCTTATAATTAAAATTAAAAAAAAAAGTTTCTTGGTGCAAGGCGATATTATGAGTTTCATCTCATTTCAATGAAATGGTAAATCTAGCGACGAGTATAAAATGATGTGCATGTACTCACTTTCCCCAAGAGACGGGGGCCGATAGCAGACAACAAAAACACAAGGAACCAGATGACCAGTAGCGATGTGATAACATGGGGTACGACGTGACCCATATTGGATATACTGTCCGTCACTTCTAGGGTCGTAGAGCTGCAAGGAAACATAGAGAAGTGTTATTAATTGTCTGTCTGTCTGTCTGTCTGTCTGTCTGTCTGTCTGTCTGTCTGTCTGTCTGTCTGTCTATCTATCTATCTATCTATCTATCTATCTATCTATCTATCTATCTATCTATCTATCTATCTATCTATCTATCTATCTATCTATCTGTCTGTCTGTCTGTCTGTCTATCTATCTATCTATAATTACTATCCACTATCTATCTATCTATCTATCTATCTATCTATCTATCTATCTATCTATCTATCTATCTATCTATCTATCTATCTATCTATCTATCTATCTATCTATCTATCTATCTATCTATCTATCTATCTATCTATCTATCTATCTATCTATCTATCTATCTATCTATCTATCTATCTATCTATCTATCTATCCATCCGTCCATCCACCCACCCATCAATCTAAATAAATAACTCCCCCCATCCCTCTTCTTTCCCACCGTACCCATACACAATATTTGGCTAGCCATCTCTCCGTATCTCTACTTGCTAGACAGAACAACATAAATTATAGATGTGGGGAGATTGTCTCTAGAGATTTTCAAAAGCTGGAAATGAGAAAAACTAGAGTTTTTTTTTTCCTTGCATAAGGAAACAGATAGCTACCATGTACTGCTATACACTAGTGATGGACGTTCCATGCTGACTATATGAGAAATACAGTAGAAAGCTGTGATATTTTTTAGGGCATAAAGGTAAGGTTACTTGTGGTCAGTGAAAGGTTTACGGTTGGCACTGCTGGTCAAACGACGTTAAAAATAGCATAAATCTAAAGGCTATCATGATTGTATCAATGTAACTAAATAGTCGCAAAACCAAGTGATTAACTTGTTGTACACAAGCTGTAACCCAAGTGCTCATGGTCCAAAGTGGCTGAACCCAAGTGCCTAATTAGTTGTAACCATCTCACTGTACTTATTAGACCAGCCAGAGTAGTAAACCTCAGCAGGGAATCTCGAACTAATTTGATGTGATGTTCCCGAAAGAAAAAACAAACAAACATTTTTCTAACCGCAGTTGTTTATTAACTTTGGCCTAAAAAGGTGAATATATTTTTTCACGTTATTTCAGAGAGATGTAAAATTACCGGAAAAGCGTGCGCAATCAACTTTCGCTTTATTTATTTCCGATCTGATGTTAATAATAGTACAAATATAAAAAAAAATTGGGCACTGTAGGGTTAATGACTGCATTGTTTTATTTCTGCAAAGTTCGGAGCGTATAAGTATTGTAAATTGATTTAAATTGCACAGAACCAATTCAAAAGACTCAACTACTGCACTATTTTTCTCTTGCAAGCAGTTTAGTTAATTAATTTTAAAGTTACTTTACTTTCTTTTTTTTTCTTTTCTTTCAATAAAGGTGGGTCGAATACAATCTATCAGTTATCGATGTAGGTCCTAAATCGTAAACGTTTGGGAAGCACTGTTCCAGAGATACAAAACAGTTACAATAGCCTTACAAAACTCATTCGATTCGTTAACACTTCACAACATTCTTGTTTGTCCCGTCATGCATTTGATGAATGTTTAACTTCCGTCTTCGTGCATTGTTTTCTTATCGAGACGTAAAATGAGAAGCTAATGGCAGGTTTCTCGTATTTAGATCAAACAAGATGGCCGTCAAATGAAGGTTACAGTGTTGCCTTGCCCCGAGCCTTACAGAACCACCACCTGCCCGTCCCCACTGGGAGTGAAATTCAAAGTGTGTGTCATTCGGAAATCTCCGATTCTACTCTGATTCCCCCTCCCCCCCCCCTTAAATCAAGAGAAATATGGTAATTAGTGTTTAAGATGATTTGTGATGTCTCTCGTTCTTGAATGATTTATTATGATTTGTTTGGATCCTATTTGAACATTTGAAAAGACCTAATTCGATGCTGGTAAATAATATATTATCGTGCTTATATAACTCAGATAATTAACTAGAAATTTTAAATACATTCGGAATGGTCAGTTAAAAAATTATTGGTAAATCTGTATTTAGTAAACGCCAAACTTTTTATAAGGTCTACATAAAAAGAAGATATAAATGTGTATGTAGGATATTTATTGTGTTCGCAGACCCAGGAATTCTTTATTTAATCAGTAGGTCTATATCAAGCTAGGCCACTTTCACTAAACATAGTTTGAAAGTATATGTCTAATAATGTTAATTGATATGATATTGTATCAGAGCCATTCTTAGGTTATTTTTTATAGGGCGCAGGCCCGTAGCGTGCGGGGGAGGGCAGGGGGCCGCCCCCCTGCGTTTTGTCTGCCCCCCTCTGCTTGTTTGCTCTACTTAGTAAAATGTATTTCCTGCCCCCCCCGCTGCTATTGCATGGCCCCTGCTGTAGAATGCCTGGCCCCTGCTGTAGAATTTTCAGGCTAAGGGGCTTGGGGGGGGGACACATTGGCAGAGAAATCGGAGAAACGTTGTCGAACATTTCTAGTCTTGTGATTTGTGAGTTGGTAATTAGTATAAGTATTTCATAATTATTTTATCTGCACAAACGTAACTAAGGTTAGTTTTTGTCTTGCAAACTTATATATGTACATAAAATTATTATTCAAAAACTTGATTTATAAAATCCTAAAAGAGCAAAATCAAACATGTTTATATTTACCATAACCTAAATTTCTATGGTCGGCACTGTGACAGATACAGTGCTCTCTAGCCTCGCAGCCTCGTTAAGTATACTATGTGCGCATGCGTGATGCGTACAACAGACAAATATCGCCGCTTTAATTATAATGCTGACAAAGATTTTGTCTTTTTTTTTATCAACTTGGGCTATGTCGATAAAGCTTCTGATATTAGGCTTGATGATTATGTGCTGTTCACATAAGACAAAAGGAATATGACATTGACAGTTATCCATGACATCAAATGGATATAGAGGGTGCTGAAGATCTACAGTGCCTCAACACGAGACGCCACCGTCTAGCTCAGCATGATATAATATTGTTAGATTTTAGATCAATGAGTACTACCGGGGGACCATTTGCCCATCGTGGCTCTGTTGCCATGTTCACCTGATCCTAACAAAGGCTATGATTTTAAAACTAGCGCATAAAAGTATCGTAACCATGTTTTGTTTCATTTTCCATATCATATACTGATGATTAGAGAGAGAGCAAAATAATATGATAGAGTCCCCACCACTAAACAAATGTATGGATGAGAGGTGAAAAGGTCAAAATATAGAACTTCTGACAGCAGGCAATCGTTGTTGCTTGAGATCATTACTTGATTACTTGAAATAAAGCACACTACAGGCCGCGGTTCTAAACCGGCGGTACGCGTACCCCAAGAGGTACAGGAAAGGTTATGCGGGGGGAGGGGTCGGGTCTACAGCGACATATAATTTCGTTTGAGACAACCAATAATTTGAAGAAGGTCGCCAGTTTTTTTTTTGCGTACTCCTGGATAAACCCCGAGCCCGAGTGTCGCATTAGAAAGGTGAGTACATTCCATTATGAAACTTAGTACATTTATTCGCGAACTTACGTGTAAACGCAGTGGCGTAGTGAGGGGGCAAGGGGGGGTCATCATGCCCCAGGCGCTAATCATAAAGGGGCGCCTAATGGTATATTTTACATATAATATATGGGTTTTTTTTAATGGACGGGGGCGCTAAAAAGGTATTGTGGCCCGGGCGCGAGTTAAGCCCGCTACGCCCCTGGGTACACGCTGACATATCTTTGCACCCCTCGGGGTATAGTCGCGAAAAAGGTAGAGAACCGCTGCACTGACAATCTCTAAATGGGCCTTGGACAAACTGTGGGGTGGGGCGCGGTTCAAAATAGGGCCCTATTAGTTTGTTGAAGGCCCGTTGCAGTGCTCCGCTCCCCTCCTCTCCCCCGTTCACACCAATAGTATTTATATTTTTATTTATAATACTGCATATACAAACACTTCACCCTCCTGTCCTCGGCCCGTCCCTTCTGTTGAATTTAAGACCCCACTGTAGCCCGCAGTTTAAAAAAAAAAAGAGTTGGCATACCCTTGGCCTAAACACTATAAACTATAACCTTAAACTTATTTAAGTCATAGTGTATTCTAAAGTTTGAACACATCAAATTCTTAAAAAAATTCTTTTTTTTTTTTTTACTAAATCCACATTTTTTCCCCTTAATGTTAAACTATATCAAATAGTGTTGTGTAACTTATACAGGGTATATGAGTTTCAAAACCCATTTTCATAGCTCAGGATTTAAATCCACATTGCTATTTTAAAACTATACAGATTTAAATAGTGAAGGCTGGCAGACTAGATTGATGCCTTGACTTACCTATTCAGCCGTTAGACAGACAACTGTTGCCCCGAGCTCATAAAATAGTTATGTGCTAAGTTCGTGGCATCCTATAGTGTTTCCCCCCCTCTCTCCCCCGGCCCGGTCCCCCAGGGTTAATCTCTTGATCCATCATCCTAACAGTAAACAATTTTTGTATCACCTTAGTGTATCCCCCCCTTCCTAAAAAAATGTCACCCTAGCCCTGGTGCCTAAAGCTCGGTGTTGCCCCCACGCATACCCCCACCCACTGCAGCCCCCTACTCCACACCCCAATAACGACGCTAGTATTTTCAAAAAGAAACGAAATTCGCGAACATTCGTGGTCCGGTCATTCCCATTTTATTGTCTAATTCATAAATTGATCACCGCAAGCCACTGGTATTACTAACAACCATATTTATTCTGACCTCAACATGGAAATATGTTTACAGTTTGGCGTTTTGTTACCTAACATGACCATTACGCGCGTCAATTCGAGTTCGCTACGGGGGAAAGGGGGCGAAGTTTGGCGGTAAGGTTTGGGCAGCCCCGTAGCGTGATAATTCTACAGCAGGGGCCAGGCATTCTACAGCAGGGGCCAGGCAATAGCAGGGAGGCCAAGTAATACATTTTACTAAGTAGAATAAATAAGCAGGTTGGGACCAGACAAAACGCAGGGGGAGCCCGGCCCCCCAGCCGCCCCCGCACGCTACGGGCCTGTGTTTGGGCGGATTTTTGTCGTCAATGATTTATTACACTAAAATACAAATAGAAGATGCCCCGACCCGTCTCCCAGCGTCTGTCGTCGCCACTGGCTTTCACAGTCGTTTTTTGACTCAGTACTTTAACCGTTACTTTTAAAGGTGCATTACAAAACAGATATTGCGTTTTTATGATTTTTAGAAACTCGATTTATTGATTCACTTTTAAAAGAGAAAGAAAACAAACAAACATGGATCTTTGGTGGGGGGGAGGGGGTGATCGCATTCGCGACCCCTCCTCTCTAATAGAAAAATGACGCTTCTGATGATATAACAGTGACATAAGTTAAAATACTATTTATGTGTTTACGTCTGAGCCACTAAGCATGACACCATGTCGTCGTGTACAGCCTTGACTCACACATCATGTAGTCGTGTACAGCCTTGACTCACACACACACCAGATGTTCACGGCCGTGCTACAAACAAGTCTAGACCTCCATATTGATCTAAACACTGACGGTGGGGCGGGAATGGGGTGGAGTAGGACGAGGTCGAGTTCAGCAAAAAAAAAAAGAACCTGGTGATCACGTGTTCGATAGTGTAAATAGGACACAGTGACCGGTGATGAGACCAAGATGACCTAAATGAGACGGACAAGGCCGGATAAGATTGCGGTCAGGCGTTAGTTAAAAACAAAATTGTGTTTGTTGTGAGTCAACGAGGCCGTGAGTTGATTACTGGCTGACGGAATGTAGGTGAAGATAGAGAAGTTAACTATTGTAGTCAAATGCTTTACACATCTGATCAGTGTTGTCTCAAAGAAAAAAAAACAAACATTATTTTTATTGCAATATGATTTCGCGTCATTTAAATTAATGTTTTGAAACAGACGATGATTACAATTTTAATTTGAATCTGTAAATGAAATAGATAAATAAGACTATAATTTATTATGTGTATGCATTTTTTTTCGTTTAATTGGTGGTTGAGTTATTAATTATTTAACAAACTTATATGTAAATGGGGGACAATCATTGATATACAGGGGGCTGTGTAACTCAATGGTTACTGTTATTAGTACTACACACACACACACACACACAAGCACGCACGCACGCACGCACACACACACACACACACGATGCCATGAACCAACACAGCAGTACTTCACTTGGCTAAATAGCGGGGTATTTTTATACTATAGTTTTACTTTTGGTTTTTTTTTTTTAAAACTTGGCTTTAAAGTTCTCAATCCGCAATTGGAACCATTGCCAGATATGAATATTATTTCTAGGCTTAAAAAAAAACATAGCTGACCAGAATTATTGTTAAACATACTCCGAGTGGACCCCTTCCTTGCATTGCCCTTGATCAGCCTTCAACCGATATATCATAGATGGGCAAAGGGCGTGAAAGGGCCCCAGTGCTGGTACTATCTGTGTGCGTCTTATCTAGTATTCACAACGCCCTATTGCGGCACAAAAGGTACAGCTTGGGGGTTTAATTAAATTGGGCCCCGAACGCAGTACCTTTTCTTCCAAAAAAAAAACAAGCACAAACAGGGCCGGCCTTACGAATTGAGGGGCCCAAGTTAACGGATGCTTGCGAGGCCCCTCTTCTAATTTTTGTTCTGCAATAACAACTATTGCTATTAATGCTTAATGTACCTTACGGGGGTCCCTGCCATGCGCGGGGCCCAATTTAACGGATGCTTTCGAGGCCCCTCTTCTAATTTTTGTTTTTACAATAACAACTATTACTATTAATGTTTAATGTAAATTGCGGGGGTCCCTGCCATGCGCGGGGCCTAATTTGAAGCAATCGGTCAAATCGGTCTAAGGCTTACTCTGAGCACTAATATACTTACAGTTATTGATTTCACGATGACGAGTGACAATACGTTTTTTAAGAAAAATAGATTTCCAATTCTTTTTGCTGTAATTTTTTTTTAAAAGGACTGAAGTCAAAAGAGAAATCTGCAGTTTTATTTTTCATCGTTTTAGTCGTAACCGTTTTAATTTTACCACCTTAAAAGTTTTATACTAGACGTTCACTGAATTTCTATTGGTAAGGAGGCGGTGTTGTAATACAGTTAAACACAGATGTCAAGTGCTAGAGCTGGTAAGTGACAGTTAACACATAACAAATGTCATATGTCACAGGTGGGTTCGTGAAGAGAAAACCACTTCAGTGACAACCTAGTCTTGGTCAAACTAACATTCGCATCTTGGTCAAACTAACAATCACTTCTTGGTCAAACTAACAATCACTTCTTGGTCAAACTAACAATCACTTCTTGGTCAAACTAACAATCACTTCTTGGTCAAACTAACAATCACTTCTTGGTCAAACTAGCAATCATTTCTTGGTCAAACTAACAATCACTTCTTGGTCAAACTAACAATCACTTCTTGGTCAAACTAACAATCACTTCTTGGTCAAACTAACAAGCACTTCTTGGTCAAACTAACAATCACTTCTTGGTCAAAATAACAATCACTTCTTGGTCAAACTAACAATCACTTCTTGGTCAAACTAACAATCACTTCTTGGTCAAACTAACAATCACTTCTTGGTCAAACTAACAATCACTTCTTGGTCAAACTAACAATCACTTCTTGGTCAAACTAACAATCACTTCTTTATGACAGTACTTGAAGGATAACCTACTATTTCTTTCTTTACAATTTGTGTGTGTGTGTGTGTATTCAGGGACTTTGACCTACTGACCTACTTATAAATAACTTGGGAGTCATGTGAAATTGGGGGGATGGTATTTTAGATAAGGACATTGTGCTTGAAAAATGGAGACAGAGACGGGGTAGAGAGGGTGGGGGGTAAAGAGAGTTAATCAGATGATATCACGAAGAGAATGGAGATGCTACAGGAGGGATGGATATATACAGGCTAATGATATTAAATTTGAAAAAAAAAGCAAGTCAGTGTGGGGAGCAGAGAGAGAAGAGAGAGTGGAAGAAAGAGAGAGAGAGAGAGAGAGAGAGAGAGAGAAAAGAGCGAAAGAAAGTGAACATAAGAGACAAAGTGAGTTAATAAGAGATAACATGGACAGAAAAGGTATTCTAACAGAGAGATGGGGATAAAAGTGACTAAAAAAAAAGGAAAATAGAATCAGATTCCGTGATGCAGAAAAGTATTTTAAATCCGCTGTGTTAAATTAACTATCCCCCTCCAACCCCCCCCCCACACACACAGACACACTTATTTACATAAGAAGTTAAAAGAGAGGTTAATGAGAGATCGAATAATTGTATTATTATCATACGTTCTATTTCATTTATTAACTAGTAGAAAAGTCTGCTGAAGCTGGCTGAACGAAATCCGACAGAAGGGATAACAAGGAAATATACGAAATACTGCAACAGAAAAGAACATGTGGCCTTTATTGCCATGAACAGAATACGATATGAACAGAAATAGCAAAGAAATGTTTGAAATAATGTACTAGAAAATAACATTTGGCTTTTATTGCCATGAACATCCTTAAATACAACGCATACACCGCACGATATGAAAACTACTTGGTCACGTGGTTTGGCGATGTCACAGAACAAACTGGGTGAACTTCTTCAAACGGTAGGTCGTTGTTTTATACGAAAAGAATTTATCGCTGCGTACCCCCCTGAATGACTGTCCCCCGTAGTGTACCATCGGTTGAGAACCGCGGATCTAAAAAGACATAACAAACTTCTTTTTTTTTTGTAGCATACATTTGTTTACACCTTCCATCATAGAGCAATACATACAAGACTCTTAGATGCACCACTCGTACTGACACCACCACTCGTACAGTCACCACTCGCTCATACACCACTCGTACATACACCACTCGTACAGACACCACTCGCACATACACCACTCGTACATACACCACTCGTACAGACACCACTCGCACTGACACCACTCGCACAGACACCACCATTCGCACAGACACCACCATTCGCACAGACACCACTCGTACAGACACCACCACTCGTACAGACACCACTCGTACAGACACCTACACACGTAGTAGTTTATTTGCGTTTTATTTGTTATGTCGTATAACGGATAAATGATAAAAAGGATACACATATACGTATTTAATTCTCTCTCCACATAACCTCTACACAATCACAATATATATGTATAAATATTTTCTTTGATTCAACCCTCTTCCTATTCCAGACATTCATAGATTTGTAAAAGTCTTTGCAACTGAGTTG
>JAGDYQ010000253.1:865092-937592 GCA_021962125.1 Bulinus truncatus
TCCTGGTTTATTGTGGTTACAGTTGCCAATCTTTTTACACATGGTCATATTTTACACACGGTCCTGTTTTATTGTAGGTACTGATGCTCATCTCCTACACACGGTCCTGTTTTATTGTAGGTACTGATGCCCATCTTTTATACAGGTCCTGCTTTATTTTAGGTACTGATGGCCATCTCTTATACACGTCCTGCTTTATTATAGGTACTGATGCTTATATTTTACACACGGTCCTGCTTTATTGTAGGTACTGATGGCCATCTTTTATCCGAATAAGGAAAGATAGATAATCCACTATTTCTCTAGACCTCCTTTACAGGGCTTCGTCATCAGGTCATGCTGCTATTTGTCAACACACCCACCAACAATTTCGGGTTTTATCGGTACAACCAAATACGGCACATCGCCCACTGAAATATGTTAGCGCTAAAAATAGAAACGACTGGACATTCTTATGTCATGTGAATGTGGGTTTAGTGGATGGCTGGACATTGTAGATCACGTGGATGATGCTCAGCGGGCTGACCACTAGATAAAAAAAAATAATAAAAGAACAAATCCACTCCTCTCACGTGACTCGCCTTTATGATTCATATGCAAAAAAAAAAAGACTTCCGTTTTGGTAACTGACTGATGACTTTCGGGCCAATCGTTAGCAATCCGGTTGATCGTCTGCTTTTATAAGATTTATGTTTTTTTTTTTTTTTTGTTTTTTTTTTTCCATTTCCTTTATTTTTATTTTGTTTGCAATCCCCCGTGGTCTCTTACTACGTCACACAAAATATACTTTTTTTTTTACTTGTTTAGTTTATTTTTTTCTTAAATCCTTATCTCTGATAAAATCTTGTGTGATTTGTGGGGCAAGGGTTGAAGGGTGGGGGGTATGACGGAGTTGAGGGGTGTGCGGTGGACGGAGGGTGCCTTAAGAAATTCTGAGTGCGTCTGGTGTACCGGATCAATATGTCTGTGACCAAGATGGCGGCGTCGGTTTGTTTCTGTCGATGAACTCTTTTTGTTTTCACCTGGTTCATTTTTCACAACGCATCAATGTGTGAGTGATTAAGTGTGTCTGGTGTTCCAAAGTGTGTTAAACTGTGTCTGGTGTTTTAAAGTGTGTTTGACTGTGTCTGGTGTTTCAAAGTGTGTTAAACTGTGTCTGGTGTTTCAAAGTGTGTTTAACTGTGTCTGGTATTTCAAAGTGTGTTAAAGGGTTGTCTGATATTTCAAAGTGTGTTTGATTGTATCTGTAGTTAAAAAGTATATTTACGTGTTCCTGGTGTTTATGTTGTTACAAAGTGTGTTTAAATGTGTCTAGTGCTTCAAAATGTGTCTGTTGTTTTAAAAAGTGTTCATGTGTGTCTAGTTAGCCGTTATCTGGATGTGTCTTAATATTCTGGTATTCAAGTCGTGTCTGACTATGCCCTGAAAATCGGACTCATTTTGTCTTAGTGTGTCTGGTATGTCTGAATGTGTCTGGTATATCTGAATGTGTCTGGTATGTCTGAATGTGTCTGGTATGTCTGAATGTGTCTGGTATGTCCGAGTGTGTCTGGTATGTCTGAATGCGTCTGGTATGTCTGAATGTGTCTGGTATGTCTGAATGTGTCTGATATGTCTGAGTGTACCTTGCAGTGTCTTATTGCAACTGATATGTCATTCTGTGTCAGATACGTCTAACTGTGTCACGCATGCCTGTATAAAGTGTCAATGTCTTGTGCGTCTGAAACTATATGTGTCTCGCCTCGTCTGATATGTGTGTGTCTGTATATGCCTTGATTCCCCTGCTCGTATAGTGAGTCTGGGTGTGTCTGGGCGTTTCTGATGTACTGGATCGATATGTCTGTGGCCAAGATGGAGAAGCTTTGCTTTTTCCGAATGAATTTGTTTTTCTTTTTATCATCAAATTAATTTCGAACTCATTTTCATCACATGTAGCTGTCCAACAGCCAACGACAACACACATAATTTTTTTTTATATTTGTATTTAGTTACGTAAACTAATCATTTTTAAAAAAATAATTAATTAAAGTTAATTTCTTAAAAATCATGTGACTATTTTTTTAAAATGTATATGAATGCCTGAAGGGTTGTACATCCGTTGAGTCTCTCCGGGGCCCAAGGTGTTAACTGGGGGGCCCATGAAGCCCGACGTGTCCCTTACTTAGTACTGTTTGTTTTATTTTAAATGTAAATTTATTGATACAGGATGATCGTTAATTTGAAACTTTCATCAAACGACAGATGAAAGCATTAAGGATAACAGTTATCATGTGTTTGAAACCACTCGGAGATAATTATACTAACACTCACACACACACACACACACACACACATATAGGAATAGACATGAACCTCGCACAACAAATAATAAAACATATCAACAACATGTCAACAAAACAGAAATATCTCCAGTATTATGTCTCAATGTATTATTACTCTCAACTTCTGGAATCAAAGAGAAAACATTAACAGAAATCGTTTTTTGTTTGTTTTTATGTTCGTCTAAAGCTTACATTTTCTACCGTCGATTTCCAACATGTTGTAATTGTGTCTCAACTATCAAACTATTCTATTAACCTCGTGAGGTGGTGAATTGGGTATTTGTTCACTTTTAAATGTTTTTATCTTTCTGATAAAGAGTACATTTATTCTTCTGTAAAATGTTCAATATGCCCCATTCAAACTGGTGAACAAACTGCACTTGTGAAATAACTGCACTGGTGAAACAAGTGCGCTGTTAAAGGAATACTGGTGAAACAAGTGCGCTGTTAAAGGAATACTGGTGAATTAAGTGCGCTGTTAAAGCAATATCACTAGTGACACAAGAGCATGGGTGACACAACAGCACCGGTGAAACGAGCGCCCTACATCACTCGTGAAACTGCATAACCGGTGAAACAGCAGCAATGGTGAAACAGCATCGGTTGTCGTATGAATACCCTCAAAGCTCAATAATGTGTGATAATATAAATCAGTGTTCGTTTTTATTTTTTTGGGTTGAAATAGTTCATTGCTGTTCACCAGTATAAAACTTGACTTACGTCACACAGTGATGGTGAACCTACTGAATGACTGAATGACTCAAGTAACTGAACGAGGCTGTTGTTTTGTTTGTTTTTTTAAGTAGATGCGTCGTATTGTTTCATGTTTTTAATACAGCATGATCAGATGCAGGCCCGTAGTGTGCGGGGAGGGGGCAGGGGGCCGGCCCAATTCCCTGTGCTTTTGTCTGGCCTCACTCTGCTTATTTGCTCTACTTAGTAAAATGTATGACCCGCCCCCCCCCGCTTTTGCCTGGCCTCTGTTGTAGAATGCCTGGCCCCTCGCTATAGAATTTTTCACGCTACGGGCTGATCAGATGAAGTGCATTCTTTTCGCTATTCCGTCTATTGATGCCTGGTAACCTGCAATATAATCTTGTATTCCCGTTATTCATTTACAGAAGTGCAATGCTTAACTCTTTAATACTTATATTATCAGGGGTGATTAATATCACACTGCCAGCTAGAGATGTTTAAAATAACAATACCATGAGTTACTATTGAAATTTAAAACCGTTCTCTGTGTTGTTAAATGTCACAGATGTTTTGAGCCTGTATGGAACACACATTTGAACAGTTATGAATAAAAGAGATAAACCAATTGATGCCAACTACAAAAAAACCAAGGGAAGCCTGTCAACTGTGAAACGCGGTTGAACGTCACAGATCAAAACTTCAATGGTTCTTTTACTTTTACTGCTACTCCACTACACTACAATAGTTTGTATGTTTTTACAGACTTAGCTGATTTTCTTTTCTCTTAGTAACTAGAAGCGTTAAGTAGTTTGATGATTTTTTTGTCTAAAAATCACTGACCATAGACTGTGCAGCACGGGTCAACGAGCAGCTGTCCAACTACATAAGGTACTTTGATATGATTCTTTACATTACAGGATTTACTATTTTACATTAGTTTTTTTTATAGTTTGGCAGCGTTTGTTATATTTTCTGTGACGATGCCAACTTCATAATATAAACCCTCAAGCTAACTGAGAAATTATTGCTTAACTAAATGAATCAAACGGGATAGTTGGAAGCGACTATTTTCTCTCTACGAGCGCAACCATTGTTCAATAGTTAGTCAACCTTACGTCGTTATTTTTTTTCCCCAGAATGTTACTACCGATTTATATATAGAAGTCAGATATGGTGAAATACTAAAATGTTACTACAGACGTATAGATGATACCAGACAGTAGTCAGATATGGTGGAATACTGACAGGAAGTTTTCCCAGAAATAATTGCTATTGATTGCCAGAGATCTAATTTAAAAAAAATAAAGTTATAATAAGTGTGTCGGGGGCGGGAATCAGAGAGGGTGGGGGCGTAGTTGTAGGGAGTATGTGGGGGCTGGGGAGGGACACGATGCCAAAGAAACGTGGTTATGAGCAGTGGAAAAATGTATCGATACCGAATCACGTGCAAAGTTATTTCCGCCGTTCGATACTTCACTTTTTTTTTTAAGGAAGATAGATCTGAAAATTGAAGTGGGTTGGGGGCGGGGGGTGAGGATATTTTTTTTTTCTCAGAAACGAAATGACTGTCATTGGTGGCGGCCGTGCAGTGACTGGGGGGGGGTGTATATTTCACTATTGACCGGTGTGATGGATGTTTCCTGTTCCAGCCCACAGGATGCATTGATCCCGAGACGTGCCAGACACCTGTAGGACGCAGACTTGAAGAATCGTACTAAAAACACGTAGCTAGCTATGACAAAATGTTGAAATGAAGAGTTATAGAAGACGAGCCCCCAATGTATGCTGCTGCAAGTGTCTCAGAAACTGTATTTAGAGGTTAGAGAGTTTCGTTTTGGTTTTTGTTTTTAGACGCTTTCGATTTCTCTGTTGTCCGTCTGTTTCTGTTGGTTGCATTCCTGGGTTGATTATCTGTTGTGTGATTGATTTGTGCAGTCCTGTGGACACAGTGCACATTAATGTAGTATAGTATCTTTCATTATAGGCATAATATTTATACATATATATATATATATACACACACACACACACACACACACATACACACACACATACACACACACACACACACACACAGTGAGAAACTTAACGGTCATGCTTATCACTGTGTAATATGTTTTCTAAGACAAACACACATTGTTTTTTATTTGTTTGTTTAGGAAAATTTTAACTGATCGCTGTGTCTCCCACTCCCCCCACACCCTACCCCTCCCTCCGATTGAAACCTTACGGTATCTCCGGTTGCACTTTTATCAATGTCATCGTCTGGATGATAGTTTTTGGCGGGAAAAAAGAAAATTGTTCGTAAGATAACAGGAATTAAATGTATACATTGTTCATAGAAAGCATAAAATAACGGTTTATACATAAGTTTGTCACATATTAATTTTGTCTGAGGTGCATTTACGTTTGTGTTATTATCATGACAATTGTGTTCGTATATATATATATATATATATATATATATATATATATATATATATATATGTATATGGCGTAGAGCTGTTTAATATATGAAAAAAACGTGTTCCATAAACAGTCATATGACGCTACACTCGTGCAATAATGTTGTATAAATGTCAGTTAAGATCATTTAACTGGGCTGATGAAGTGTACAGTTAATGAGTGTCTATAACTTCGGTATATTAAAGTATTATGTGGTTAGCATAACACTCAGCCGCCTTTACGTCCCCAACTTTAAGTCAACTAACCATTTAAAGCTGGGCTGTGTACGAGTTGTATTGTGCTGTTCAGACATGGGAATATTGCAGGGCTATGTGCGAGTTGTATTGTGCAATTCAGACATGGGAATATTGCAGGCTGTGTACGAGTTGTATTGTGCAATTCAGACATGGGAATATTGCAGGGCTGTGTACGAGCTTGTATTGTGCAGTTCAGACATGGGAATATTGCAGGGCTGTGCACGTCCCTTTAAGGCCTTTGATCCCCTCCGATGATTCATATGAATTAAGTTGAATTGTTACCTATATGAGTTAAAACAAACACTCCATTCGTCTGTTTTGGTCTGACCCTTTTGTCAAATTGAAGAGATTATTTTGGCCCGTGGTTCAAAAAAAAATTATGGTTACCCTTTGTCTTGGTAAATTTGATTCATCTGATTTATGACGATCTAATAATATTTATCAGCTCTGATTTTTCTTCTATTTTACATTATCAAATGAGACTTCACTTTCCTTGTGACCTATCCAATCATCTCGTGCAATTATTTGATTTAGATATAATAACAGATTGATTGCAGATTTGGTGTAACCGCAAAAATGAAATGTCCACATTTAAAGATATATTGTTTAAACAAATCACCTCTCGACGGATAAATGTGGGATTTCTAAAACAAAATATATTCAAGCTAAGTAGTGTTTATCTTAATTTTAATAACATAAATCCCATCTGGGAAAAAACCCCAAATATAGACTTCTGAAGACACTTTGGTTAAATGCTGAATTTACATAGACATTTTGGTTCATGGAAGTGACTTTCTTTAACAAGTCAATAATTTTATTTGCCAACTTTCTTTGGTTGAAAGCTAGTGTTTCATATTGATTGTTATTTCAAGCCTCAGTATAAAAATAACTCCGTTCTTTTGAAATTTTTCTGAAAGTAAATGTCGCGCAGTTAGCATGTCAATATGCAGTGCTGTCTAGTCCAAATGTCACGCGAGTATAAAAATATAACTTTTGTGCGGTGTACCTGATATTGATTGGTTCATGACATCTCGTACCCTCACGTAGGATTTAGAATGAATAACTACTGAGTTTGTATCCTGAAAAAAAAGTAAAGTTCCCCTCTTAGGGGCTTTCAGGGCAGATAAAGTGTATGTATGTGAAGTCCCTGTAAGGATGAGATGAAAACTCTTAGATCATATAAACCACTGATGGGACGGTTTTTATGGTGCCCTTTCTTTCATCCCCCACCATAGCCGATAGTGCAATGGCCATGGAGACACTACGGGAGATATATCGGGAACTTGAGCCAAGACCTGAAAAAATTTCCTTGGTCCTCACTTGGAGATCGAACCAGGTACCTCCAGGTTGACAGGTGAGCCCTTTTACCGCACAACCATCCGACAGTTAAAGTGTAGAGTTCATCTGTTTCTGTACTCATTTAAGTTGGAGGGTGGGGGGGGGGATAGGAGTGACATTAGGAATTTCACCAAGACCTGAAAAAATCCCAAGGTTTTCACTGATGTTCGAAGCTGAGACTCCTCAGTCGACAGTCGAGCGAGCTACACCGCACGACCACCCGTCACCTTTTGTATCCAGTATTTTAATTCATTTTATTGCAATGTGGAATGTTGGTGCATCTACATAGAATTAAAAAAGACATGAAAAATGTAAAAAAATCTATTTAAACATTAAGATTATAATCATATTTCGAAATTAGGACACATGAAAATGAAAAGCGCATTTTAACATTAAAATTAAAATCATATTTGCTTCGATATAGTAATTATTTGGATGTACGAAATACAAGTAATTTGATATCAATATAGAATAGAAATGAGAGAAAATATAAAATGAATGCAGCTGTTATTGGGTAATTAATGTGTGGGTGAGTTGATTGGGCAGGAACTTTTATCACAGTGTGTGTAGTTGTTGTGAGTATACGTGTTTATCAATATGTGGCTGAAAGTATGTCAGTAGTCTACAACTAAATGTACGTCATCAGTTAATTTTACATCGTCCATATGCACACGGAAGTAGTACGATCATCAATGTTTAGCTGAGATAATCGATCATACTGTAGCTGTGTCTTGAATATAAAGCTGACGGTAAGTCCCAAATGTCTGGCCAAAATAAAAATGTTTGGCCAAAATAAAAATGTGTAGACAGAAAAAATATTTAAAGCTGAGAACGAAATCCAGTACGTATTTTCTTTGAACAATGTTAGGCCTTCTCAATTAGGCCCTCTCAATTAGGCCCTCTCAATTAGGCCTTCTCAATTAGGCCTTCTCAGATAGAGCACTGTCAACACTGCCCATGCTGCACTTACCTGTTTCTATAGTACTGAGTACTAGTATCATTGTATGCAGTCACATATATAGTATACATGGGGCAACGATGTTGGTAGTACTAGTTAACTGACTTAATAACTAGAAGACATTCCACCATGGCCTACATAAGACCCACTCTCCTCCTGCCTGTCTAAATCCGACTCATAGTTTTTTTTTTATATATGTCAATAAATCAATTAAAGGTAATATCGTCGTTAATATGGCAAAAAAAGCTTAAGCCCTGATAATGTCCCCCGTGGAATCAAAATAAAAAAAATGAATAAATCTGATCCTACAAAAAAAGGGGGCGGATCCCAGGATTCACCGCATTCCTCCATTTTCTAGTTTACTACGTCACATAGACTGGAAGGATGAGGTGGGGGGAAAGGGGAAAAGGGGGGGGGGTGGTAATGGATCGAAGAGGATATCTGGGTAAGAGGCTCATGTTTTTTTTTCAAGGTCAGGACGTATTGACATATCGACACAGAAATATTTTATGTTCTAGAACGTTCCCACATCGTCTCTCCCCCCCCCCACACACACACACCCTCTCTCCTTCTTCTACCTTCATCCCACAGTTTTTCTTTTTTTGTCTAGTCAAGTCTTTAGACATTAATTGACATTGACAAGATGAGATAAAAAAAATTAAAAAAAAAAAATGAACAAGAAAGTGGCCTGGGGAGATTCCATCTTTATTGTTGGTGAGCCCTGGGGTGTGGGGGTGTGGGTACACGAGTTAAGTGAGTTTTAAGTAGGAGGAAGGGGGGGGTGGGGGTACCCATATGTATTGAAGAGAGTTCCACAAGTCTTATCTTTCAAGTCCTGAGATACCGCTTCCATTCAAAACTTTTAACTTCGTGAATAGAACTCATTTTACCTTTTTATAATTCATTTCTTCCCCCCCCCCCCTTGATTCGGTTATTTAAATAAAAAAAAAAAACTACTTTACCAAGAACTAGAAAGAATGTTTGGTTTATTGACTTCTTGATTAATCCATTTAAAGCCATTCGTTGAAGCTGGGTTTTAAAACTTGAGATATGGGTTGAAAAAGAAAACATCGGTGACTTTACTATTAAGTAGTAACGTAGCGTAGATTCATGATTATATTTTGAAGTAATACATGTAGTAGACAGAAAGGACTGAGAATTGATTGATATTCTCTTGAGTTATCAGTGGCCACGTCATCGTTTCTGGATAATTACGTCACCAGGTAAAGGAATGTGTCACCCACATGTGGCTGTTATGAGCTGTAATTGTTTACTGAAATTGTTTATCATATTTATTAACAAAAAAATATTGTTGTTTGTTGTTCATCATGTACATAGGGTATTGGTTTTGTTAATCATGTTTAACAACAAAGGACATTTCTGTCATTCATCATGTTTACCAACAAAGGGCATTTCTGTCACTGATTATGTTTACACTAAATCAGCATGGGCATTTCTGTCATTTATCATTTTTACCAACAAAGGGCATTTCTGTCATTGATTATGTTTACCAACAAAGGGCATTTCTGTCATTGATTATGTTTACCAACAAAGGGCATTTCTGTCATTGATTATATTTACCAACAAAGGGCATTTCTGTCATTGATTATGTTTACCAACAAAGGACATTTCTGTCATTGATTATGTTTACCAACAAAGAGCGTGGCCGTGTGATCGCAGTATTCACATCTTCATCGTGTAGTGTGTCTATGTTAGTTTCTGAGTTATTCAAATGTCAACTTAAATTCCATGATTAATTGAAATTCTTATCAAATAGGTGTACGTATGTATTTGCTGTCTTCTTTTTTAAAGTGTCCGAGTTAATTAACTCTAATTATTCTAGAACACTGAAGTAAATATTTTCTAGGCAGATACGTTTCTCCATTTCAGCAGTTTTATAGTTCAACTAGTTCAGTGTAAATTCTTCCAATCATGTATATCATCATACTCCTAGGGACTAAATAAATTTGTTTCTAGCTAAATATTCCAGACACAAGATACTCCAAACACAAGATATTCCAGACAAAAGATATTCCAAACATAAAGATATTCCAGATATAAAGATATTTCAGACACAAGATATTCCAGACACAATATTCCAGACACAATATTCCAGACACAAGATTCCAGACTAAATCCGGGTAATGATGGAAAGCCTCAAATTGTTCCCTCTAATCTGTGCGCACACACAATTGTAACAGTGCCCGTATAGACATTACTACAGGGCGCACAAATGTTCTGCTTTAATGCGCCATATATTTCTTTATTACGCACCCTTCAAAATCTGCGCACATCCGATATCTTGTGCCGAAAACAGCTTAGTGAAACTTTAGGAAATGTTGATATTATTTGTTGATCAGGCATCAAGCCCTAACCCACTAGTAGGGCAGTGTATTTACTTTCCACTTCGCACACCTCAATGTTGATATTATTTGTTGATCAGGCATCAAGCCCTAACCCACGACTAGGGTAGTGTATTTACTTTCTACTTCCCAAGCCTCAATGTTGATATTATTTGTTGATCAGATATCAAGCCCTAACCCACTACTAGGGCAGTGTATTTACTTTCTACTTCCCGCCCCTCACCCTCAAATAGTCCAGGCTGCTCAGGTATTGAAAACGTCATTGATGCCTTCATACAATTTTACAGTTGGGATTCCAACCTACAACCATGCAGCCCTATCACCATGACCGCCACTGTATGGTCGGTCATACACAACACAGAGATTATTTCAATCCAATATTGTTGAAGCAAACACTACATTATTGATTCCGTAACTGGGGGCCAGACATCCTAATGTCTTATTCTCTGAAATGCTCTGTTTAATAACGTGAATAATGGAACACGTTCCATCGAATTAAAACATTATATGTTTTGTTTAATCACACAGTCTGTATCGTATTAAATATTCATGGAATCTAATTTGATATGAAGTTTTGCTGATACAGCATAACAGTGAATAAAAAAAAATCAATCAATATAGCTCTACCCCCCAGCAAAAACAATTAAAGATTTTGTAGCAGTGAATATAAATTCAGTTATTTTTAAAGCAAAACCAATTAAAGATAGTTTATTGTGTGAGCGTGTGAACATGTGCGTGAATGTGTTTCACTATGTGTCTTGATAATCGCCTATACATAGTACATACCCAGAACGATAAAAGGTCTTTGTTAATTTGATTAAAAGTATCTTTATCATAATGAATATACGAATTAATATTTGGAAATTTTAAATCCATTATTTTAGTACATACGTTGTATTGTGGCCAGAGGTGTGTGGATCTTGAAATTAAGCGCCCGCGTCCTTCCATGGATTTCTATCAATAATCCGCGTCCGCGTCCGCAGAATCTTACAACATTGGTTTGAAGTCAGTCCGCGCGTCCGCATTGCTGAAATTTAGCTGTTTAAATGACTTGAAATTTTTTTTTGGTAACGCTAAAGAAGATCCGCATCACTCCGCGAGTCCGCAACTTAACCATACGAAGCGTCCGCTGTCTGTCCGCGGATTCGGAAAAGTCTGCGGATCTGCGTCCGCAAGCGGACGCGTCCGCTGTCCGCTCATCTCTGATTGTGGCATGAGATGTACATGAAAATGAATTGAGAATGTAACAATGGAAAACTGCTAAATGTTATGTGAATTCAACAACTTTGTCACATGCAGGCTATCTAGGGGAAATAGAAATAGTAGGCCTACGGCAACACCTTATGTGACAAAAACACCAACTTTGAAATGCAATAAGGGAATCTTAAGTCGCCACTAGATACGATGTACAAGCAACACTATATTGACACGATCTCGCATACCAGGTGCATAACACAATATCTCACTCCAACAACTGGACATACAGTCCTGCTACACACACACAGCACACAACTCAGTCTCCAGTTACACTCTGATGCTCTCCCCTGCTCATACATACCATAACAGTTATTCAAAGCCCTCAGAACACGCAGTCACTCAGTGACAAACTGTATGCTTTTAAAAGAAATATATATATATATATATATATATATATATATATATATATACATATATATATATATATCCAGGGGCATTATTTCTGTATCCAACATTAGTAAGCCTACACTTTGCTTAATACCTATTGATTAAATTATTAGTCTTTCTGTATAATGCGATGCAAGGGCAGGTTGATAAAATAATCGATAGGTAATTGATAAACGACCGATTTATTCGTAAGTACATTCCTAGTGTCGCTACAACCTCCTCCTCCCCCTGCACGCCAGTCGGTCGCTAACTAACTACACACCATGTACTTTACATGCCTACACACCATGTACTCTACATGCCTACACCATGATGAGACACACTGACTGATTCATTGTTGGTTGTTATAGTTTTGTTTTGATTCTCCATGTCACTTCAGCTATCCATCTTGTCTTTAAAGAAAGCTTAGTTTATCTGACGTTTGGCATTTAATGGCATTTGATATGATGATAAATAAATTGGTGGACGATCAATATGACGTCATACTCGTAGCGTGTATGGATCTGTCACGTGACCAGTCTGGATTAAGACGTGTCATGTCATGCATAACAGCTACCAAAATTTGTATCATCTCTACTTGTATACAAATAAATACTAGACTATTTAAATAAAGTTGTAAGAGTTAACTGAATTTAGGTTTAAAAAACAATGAAAAAACAAACATGGAAAAGGTTTCTTTTAAAAAACAGAATCTCCCGTGACATTGTTATTCCTTTTTAAAAATAGCAAACATTTAAAAAAAAAATCAAATGAGTCATGTTTTAGTATCATTCAAGCATAAAAAAAAAATCACGAAAGACAGAGAGAAAAAACACATATTTCTGTCCTGGATGAAGAAAGTTTTTCATCACGAGGACAATGGATAGCTGTTGTTGGTGGCCCACACCAGGCTGTGGGTGAAAGGCAGTGATGATGACGATGATATATATAGAGCACTTCATGAAGCGAACATTTAAGAGCTCACGTATAAATACAAAAAAAGCGTAAATACCTGTATAAACACAAAATATGCATAAGCATACACATAAACATACTGGCGCACATAAACACGTGCACATAAACATACGTACATAAATTCATACACATAAACATACTCACGTACAAAAACACATGCACATGAACACCCTCACTTACATAAACACATACACATAGACATACTCACTTACATAAACACATACACATAAACATACTCACGTACATAAATACATACACATTAATATACTCACGTGCAAAAATGCATACACATAAACATACTAAAGTACATAAACACATACACATAAATATACTCACGTATATAAATATATACACATAAACATACTCACGTACACATAAACATACTCATTTACACACAAACACATAATAAATAATGTCCCATCTGTCTAAATGTAACAAAATAAAACTCCAAGCTAGCAGTTTAAGGATGTCTCTTGTTTTTTTTTAAGCTTCCCATTTTGATCGGTGGTTCAAACAGTTATGTCGGCACTAGTTGGGCACACCTAGAACGGTACACAGCACGTGCCTCCAGGCGGTCGACGTCACAGGGAACCAACCTTCGTCACCCGGCATAACCCCTAACGTGCCGATGTGTTCTATTTCTGTTCAGTAGAGACCAGAGTTGAATGAAGTAATGAAAACTCGAGTGTCATCGACTCATTGCGTAGATTAGTTGTGTGAAGTGCAGATTGGTTTGTTTTTCTCTCTATGTATCTCTCTATCTCTCTCTATTTATATTTATATGCATATATGTATAATAACTATATACCTGTTTATACATATCTATCTATCTATCTATATATATATATATATATATATATATATATATATATATATAATACCTATATACCTGATTATCCATCTGCCTGTTTGTCCATCTATTCAATTCATTTATATATCTATCTACCTATCTATCTACTATCTATATATCTATCTATCTATCTATCTATCTATCTATCTATCTGTTTGTCTGTCTGTCTGTCTGTCAATCCATCTATCTATCCATTCATCTATTTTCCAGTCCCTGCTTCTCTATTTCTTTCGATTGTATTTCTAACCCACATTCCTTCCTATAGCCCAACACTCAACAATGTTCACATTTCACTAGTTCATTATACCCCCCTTTCTGTCCTAGCTATGTCTAAATAAAAATAAATAACCTACATGTTCTTATATCACTGAATTGAAACTACCACAAAACCAGTACAAACTCACCATAACAAAAGCCATCAAAAAAAAATTCCCAAGAATCTTTTTTTTTTTATTTCTTGGCCAACCTGTGCCCATGTCCGGGCAACTCCCCGAGGACAGGGTGATATAATGTTCAGAAATGAGGCGTCACGTCTTGCGCCTGCCCCAGTAATAATGCACTGATCATTGAGAGCGTCACCCTTTTGGCTTTAGTCCCTTTTTTTTCTTTTCTCCTGATCCCCGCTGTTTCAGCCGTTGCCCCAATTGACTTATTAGCTCAGACAGGGAGGAAAGGCACAACTTCCTCAACAGTTCCATCACTTAATTGCTTTTTATTTATCCCAACGGTGCTCACTTCCATTGATTTTCTTCCTCAAAGGAAAAAGCTCCAAGTTTCAGGAGATTTTTTTTTGTAAGTTTCGAGTTTAATTCATTATTTCTAATCTTTCATTTGTAAGTCTATATTTAGATAGGCTCGAGCCCACACGAAAACGAAATAGATAAAAATTATAGAAAGGATTTTATTTAAACAGAAGCTCCACACATCTGTAAGTGTAAAAAGTTAAAAAAAATAGGGTAGGGTATATGTTCTGCTTCCATCCCAAACCAAAGGGGAATAAAAGAAAACGTGATTCCAAGTGTTCAGCAGAAAGTATCATTACAACATAGGGTATTACTAGTATTATTGTTAGATGTAAATGAATTGAATTTTTTTTTAAATGTACAAAAATAAAGTTTTTTTTAAAAAACATAAAGCGTTTATTAAAATGCACAAAAAAAGTTAACATCGATTCCTTGGATCATAAAAATATGTATATAAATTGTGTTTACTAGATAAATGGATTACCATTTGTCAATGTATGTAAAGGGATATCTAGTCCATTATACTGTATTCATCCAAGTTTTTAATTTTAGTAATTATGATTCATATAGAGTCTCCAGAAGTGTCAGCTTTGACCCTTCTCACAAAACAAGAAACTTTCAAAAAGTGAGTTACAAGATTAAAGGACAAACCCAATAACTCGCAAACACAAAAAAGTGAAAAATATTAAAAGTTTATAAAATGAAATAAATTTCGTAATTCTAAAAAATATGTATTTATGAAAACGGAAATGATCAAACTAGTATATTGTCATACAAAATCTAAATGTTTTCCGACTTACAGCTTTCTCTGTGAAGCTAGAACAGGTCGAGAATTGAATTTCAAGATTAGCTTGCACATAAACGTAAACACAGAAAGTGAAGTCAGTGAAATGCTTCTAAAAAATGTGCTGATAGCTATATGAGTTTTAGCACGGTCTTATTGTGAAACCCGTTGTTCATTACATATCAAACCTTGCCGTTTTGTACAACGTACTGAATTGGTAACCAATATTATCTGGCATTTTTTTTTTGGATGTAAAGATGTCAAGATGAAAACTGATACATCCTGCTTAGATATGAGAGATCAATTTAGAGTAAATTATAAATGAATGGATTTCTTCTGTGTTAAACACAGAAGTCCTCATGAGCATATCTGTCAACTGACTTAGAGCTACACATCAAAGTATAGATCTTAGGTGAATGGTAGTCAACTGTTGCTTCTGGAGCCAAGTTAGACAGACAATGTGTCCAAAAAAAATGTTGAATACTTGTTATCATTTCATTAGTAAATCGTCTGTAGTATCGTGTCGCAGATTAAAGTTCTTTTTACTGCATGAAAAACCATCGGAATGGATCTCCCAAGAATACCATGAGTGCTTGCCCCTTGTATAGGTAACTTGTGTTTACATTCAAAGCACTTTAAATATACTTTTATTTTTAAAGAAGAGAGAGTTCAAAGAGCTATTTGTATTCATTTTTAAAAAATGATTCAGTTAATTATTTTTCTGTTGTTTTTAAACAAACTCGTTTTTTTCTTCTTAAATTGTTTTTATTTAAGCTCCAAATTCTTTTGTTTACACACAAGTTAGAAGAAGTGAATGTTTAGCTGATTGTGTAAATAGTTTCCTGTAATATCTATGTTTGTAACAGCGTTCTTTCAAACCCTCAAACACGGGATAAAATTGCTTTTTAGATAGACAATACAATAGTCTCTCTCTCTCTCTCTCTCTCTTTCTTTCTCTGTCATTCTGTCTCTCTTTCTCTCTTCGTGACTATCTGGATTCAGATAATATCTAAGTTGAATCATATTTTTTGTTAAGTTATTAAAATGAGGTTTTTGAATTAAAAGAAGGGAGAAGAGAAATATAATATTTACATACCTTATTCCTTTACCCTTGTGCGGCTATCCTGCTCTGCGATGTCATATTGTAACAATAAATACGGTCTTTAATTTCATCCTTGGCGGGCCCTGTCGCAGCGAGGACTGTCTCTCACAACATCCGGGGCTTGACCTTTCTTTGACTTGGAGGGGGGGGGGATTATGTTATATGCGGACATCGCGTAGGAAGCCGCAATCAAAACACCGCCCGACAACAAATCTCTGACATGCCAACTTCAAAATATGAGCTTTGGTTTGAAAAAAAAAAAGCAAAAAAAAAAACAAAAATAACAAAGCCACAGTGCACTACAAAAGATTATGAGTCTTAGTTATCAACACAATTTCTCCTTTTCTTGACACTTTCGTCTACAAGCATCCTCTTGGATTTTATCCCAATGTTTGATAAACAAACATATTATTGCTATCAGCATTCAGGTTGATGGTGCATGGAAAGGGGGCGGTGTTTTATCGAGTGTTTCATCGGGCTCTAGAAATACTAAACAAATGTTTACGTTAAAAGAAAAAAGCAAAAATCTGAGCTACTGCTTAACCTCCCCCCCCCCCCCGCGGTTCTTATCCGGTGGTATGCGGGGTAAGGGGGGGTAAGGGAAAAGTTTAAGCCGGGGGTACGCATCGACATATAATTAGCGTTTTAAACAAACCAAGAGTGTAAGGATGGTCGCCAGTTGGTCGCCTGGATCATCACCTTACCTCGTGACCAAAGTATCGCACTAGAGGGGGGGGGGAAACAAATTAAAGCGCATTTATTTATTCGCGAACTAACATGTGAGGGGGTACCCGCGGATATACTTTCGCACATTTTGGGGAAACAGTCGCGAATTAAAAAAAAAAAAGGTTGAGAGCCGCAGGCTTAGCCCATCCACTCCCTCCTCGTATCTAACCTTACTAACCCATGAGTCCACTTATCGTGTGGCTTCTCTTCATTACCAATTATCCTGAAACTAACTCACCATAGCTATGCCACTCCCTTGTTTGTTTATATCAGTTGCTATGGAAACAGTGTGTGTGTCTTACCCTCACGGGTTGTAAAATAATGATGATCTTTTTTCTTCTTTAAATTCGAAACATTTTTTTTTTAAAAACTGTAAACCATCTCTCTCTCTCTCTCTCTCTCTGTCTCTCTCTCTCTCTCTCTCTCTCTCTCTGTCTCTATCTCTCTCTCTCTGTCTCTCTATCTCTCTGTCTCTCTCTCTCTCTCTGTCTCTCTGTGTGTGTGTGTCTCTCTCTCTGTGTCTCTGTCTCTCTCTCTCTCTGTCTGTCTCTCTCTCTCTCTCTCTTTTTTATCCAGTCTATGTATTTTTTTCTCACTTCTACCTGTACGGGTGCTGACACTGTTACTAGCCAGTACGGGAACCAATTAGAACAACTTGAAGTGTTTGCCCCATGTTTGTTCCGCTGAATATGAGCTATTGAAATAAACAAATCGGTTTGTTTTGTAAATATTATGAAGTGATATTCCTCAAAGGAAGTGAGGGACTCAAGGCTAGACAGATTCTGTCATACAGGGGAACTTGGGAGGCATGGACCACAAAAGTTTAACCAATGCAGGCTATAACGTAAATCAAATTATATTTGTACAATATCTCTGGTCATTCCTAATGGTTGTGTCTTATGTCATCAATTCATATGGCCTACATTCCCCCTCCCCCCCCCACCACCACACACCCTGTACAGTGTATGTTAATGTTTTGACCCAAAGCCCTTTCATTGAACGTAGTATTCCGTCCTTCATTGTCCATCTACATCTTTTTCTTGTGTTTTCATTGAAGGGGAGGGGGGAGGTGGGGAAGGGCTCATCCCATTTGTTTGCCCACGGGAACCGTTGTACAGTACCACTGAACCTGACCAGCTTTCATTTTCCTGTTGTTGTTTTTTTTTAACCGGGTATAAAATGAAATCACAGCCTTCCTAGTAGTCTCTGACTTTATCAAGAAACTAGTTGAAAAAGCCTGCTGAAGCTGGCTGTGCTACCTGTGATATAATAAGAAATCCTTGTTGTGTTTAGATTTCCAGTTTTGGGATTCCCCAAACTATTTTTAGCCGAGCAAGGGTTAACTCCCCTTTCCCACATAAATAAAACACTTCACCTCTCATTCCTTTCCCCGCTTGTAGTTACGTAGTTGACCCCATTAGCCTGAGTGAGAAGAAAATTTAGGAATTCCCCAGACTATTTTTAGCCGGGATCCACACTGTCTACAACCCGTACGGTCTACTATGTTTGACGATTATGTATATAGAGGTTTCAACTGATTTTCAGTAGTGTGACGCCCTTCGGAGAAACCACTGGGTTGAGCCCCTCCCCCCCCCCTTGGGGAAACGACCTAAAAGAGTGAAACCTAAATGTTATAATGATAAAATTATCTCGAGGCCTCTCTACATTTATAGACGGCCCTGTTCGAAATTACCGAAAAGAAACCATCAACGATAAAAAATAACATCGAAATCAAAAAGTGAAATCGGAAAAAAAAAACATGGGATAAATGTCTGGATTTTGTCAAGAGTTGAAACTCGTTTAATTAATTGAATTAACAAATCATAGCTTAATTGAATTCGGAAAAATAATTTTCTGCGGTGAAATGAGATAATATTTAATAATATCATGCACTTTATACTCGCCCAGTATTTTTTTTTTGTGGCAATTAGCTCTAAATCAATTATATTTAAAGCTAACTGCTTTCAGTTCTATTGGCCGTCATTCCAGACGTTGTAATTAAACTGATAGCAGAAATCTGAAGTCGTTAAACTTAGACGTGGTGTTGGAAAAGATTTATTTTAAAATGATTTAAGATGTAACACCGAAGCAATGAAGTTGTAACATAAACTAGCCGATCCAGCGGACCCCTCCCCGTACCCCAGATGAGATGTTTACGTCTTAGATCCTGTAAACCACTCATGGGACACATTTCGCAGTGGTCTTTTTTCATCCCCCCACGTTACCTGATAGTGCAACTGCCACGGAGGCACCACGGTAGACATGACCTGAAAAATCATCTTCATCCTCGCTGGAGATCGAACCCGGGAGCCTTCAGGCCGACAGTTGCGCGATCAATACCATCCATCCCATCATCCCCATTCGATGGTTGCATTGTAATCGAATATCGCAAAGTAATCGGTTAAAAAAAATTGCTATTGTTCTATCATAAGTTATAACATCTGTGATTAGCATAACATTAAAGTCGGTCAACAGGACTAAAGTGTTTTGTTTAAGTGTGGTTTAAAAAAAAGGCGTGCAATTTCAAAACTCACTATTCGGCCTTTGACATTTAAAAGCAATAAAAAGAAATGTAATGTATTCCGTTTAGAATGTTATGAATATGAAATATCTACCAAACAAATAAAAAATTATGTAGTAATAAGAATTGTGAAATGTCACAATTGAACGAAACTTAATGGAAAGACATGTGTCCAGCAGCCGAAACCAGATTCTCATCAGAGTGCCTCTCTATTCAGCATATGTCTATGCATGAGTTACGCCATCTGTCTTTAGAAACTGACTGGTGTCAACTGCTGGGACATTCTCCGACCAATGAAACCAAAGTTAGCCCCTGAGTTCACAGGGGTCACCGTACAGAATCGATGCATCGCACTAGGCCTCCCCACAATATAATAAATCCCGATTGCTCCTTATTTATGGCTCCTGTCATTTGGTCCAGAACTCGGCTCAGTTTATTCCATCATGACCAACAATATCGCTTTGTTCTCAGTATATTTCTCCCTGGCGTATTGTAGAGGTTCCCTTCAAGATTTTAGCACAGCGCCGTTTCATAGTAATTATTGTTTTACAACATCGCCTTCATAATAAAGATAGGCATATTGCTTTGGGTGAACGATTCTATCGATAGAGGGGAAGGATGGTCGTGTGGTAAAGTGCTCGATGTCGACCTGAAGGTACCTGGTTCGATCTTCGATAGTATCAAGGAAATTTTTTAGGTCTTGGCTCAAGTTCTCGATATATCTCCCGTGGTGCCTCCATGGCCATTGCACTATCGGCAATGGTGGGGATGAAAGAAGGGCACTGCAAAAACCGTCTCATCAGTGGTTTATAAAATCTAAGAGATTTCATCTCATCCTTACAGGGACATCACACATCGAATTTGGGAGAGGGAAATATAAAATTGATTATAGTAAAAAGAAATTACACTATGTGCATGCTTCAGAGTCAACTAGTGTAACAGTAGTAAAACAGACTTTTTTTTTTGTTTCGTTTCTTTATTAGAAATAAAAAAAAATATAATAATAAAGAGAGATATTCAGACCAATATTTATTCTTTTTGGTATAGAGGATACAATGTTACAATGTAATGCATTTTGGTCACCTGTGTTGGATTATCATATCCAGTTAGATTCATTACATTTGAAACATGACCTATACATTTGTGATCAAAGGGTAAATATTGCACAATATCACAAATTTTATCCCAACAGCAAAATATATCTCAAATAAAGATATATCATTTTTATTTGTACATAACAAATGAGTCTTACAGAAGCTAATCATTAATTTGCTTTACACAAAATGCATCGTTTAAATTTCTTCTTCTTCTTCCTTTGGCTCTACAGCCCATTTAGGGCCCTTGCCTGTCATACTACTATTCTCCACTGTTCCCTATCCATGGTCTTCTTTCTCCACTCTCTCACTCCAATATCTTTAAGGTCTTTCTCCACTTCTTCTGACCATCTGCTTCTTGGTCTGCCTTTAGGCCTTTTCTCATTGGTTGTTGCCTTATATATTGCTTTTGGACAGCTGTTGTTTTCCATTCTTTCTATGTACCCTACCCACCTCAATCAATTCATTTTGATTTCAGTTTATATTCGGATATTAATATTTTTTTTCTATATTGATTATAATCAATAGATTACAAAGGTATGTGTATGATGACTGGTATCACATTTCAGAAAAAAAAAATTTGTGAAATTTCCCATTTCCTTTAATGTTAAGTTCTCAAAAACTCTTAACGTTACACAAATAATATCTTGACACTGTTACGGTGGTGGGCCGTGCGGTCAGATTTATTTACACCCAGTGTCACGGTCTATTGACATAAGAACATCTTGACACAAATCACCCTGGTGGACCGTGCGGTCCGATTTATACCCAGAGTCGCGGTCTATTGACAGAAACTTTTTTTTTCAAGAGAAGCAAAAAAAGTCTATGGGAATCAATAGGAATCTGTAATGTGAATCTATTTCCCGGCTTGGAGAAAGAATTAGTTGACACAGTTGGCATGGGGTCAGGGTCCAGCTAATTCACATTCTCTGTTCCCATCCGATGTTTAATTATTCACTATATAACTGAGCTGGCGTGCTAATCAAACTACACTTGGGGGGCATTTAATTGAACAGATTGTTTAAGGAAGCCATGCCCTGGCAGGGGGTACCTGGTGTTTTGTGATATTTGTTTAGTCGTATCGATGGCGTGGTTTTTTTTTTTTCCTTTTTACATTTTTTTTTTTTTTTTAGAAATTCATTACTTTGGGTTGAGATGGCTCGCGTTTTTTAAAAAAGTCTTGAGTTCCAGGCTAGATAAATATATTTATCTTAAGTCCACCATTATGTGTAAAGTCCACCATTATGTTTAAAGTCCACCATTACGTTCTTACTTCCACCATTATGTTCGCCATGGCGATCTTTTTTAGTACTGATTTTAACTCTACGAAAGTGATTTTTTTTTTAAAATACGATGTTCCGAAGTCCAAAATTATATGCCGTGGGTTAGCCACGGGTCTACAAGAAAGAGGGATAGCTACTTCATCTTCCCAGCTGATCATAAATAGTTAGTACGAACAATCTTATCTTACGTTTTCTTTTGAGACCCTATATTTAAGTACATTTGAGGGCCATGGAAAAAGATGCATTTATCGCCCCTTGGACTAAAGTAGATTTTGGTGGTCATAGGAAAAGGTAATTTAGGGGTCCTAGGAAAGAAAGCTGTTAAGGGCAACGGATGTAAAGATCGGGCGCCAATTAATCTTTAAATATTGGGGCCCTTTTTCTGGCAACCCAAATGTACATTAATTTATCTAGGAGCCCCTGACTGATGCTCATATTGTGCTCGCTTGTGGGGGGCCCCAAAAAACAAAGTCCGACATTAGGCATCTTAAGCAGTGGGTGTGTGTGTGTGAGGGGGTGGCCTAGTTCATTTTCCCGTATGAAAGACTCTGACTTTATTGTATCTTTTATTGTATCACCACCACATTATCAAGTTGGTACATTTTCTGACCTTTTATTCTCTGCTGTTGATTCTGTCAAAACACACGGCTGTTGACTTTTTTGCTAATCAAAATGACCTATTCGCGTGTCTTACTTTCTTAATGGGTCGACCTCATACTGTGTGAGTTTTATTGAAAGAGTACACTTTTTTTTGTCCCCATCACTAACTTGTTTCAAAGGGAATGCAGTTTGTTTATGGCGCGTCTTTATAATCTTACATTTTATTGTTTAACTCTTTTACTCACGCTAGAAATGATGTTTTCCAAAAAAAAAAATAAAAGTTGAGCTTTGGTCACATAAGTCGATCTGTTTTTGTCTAAGTACTGCATACTTAACTGTGTTATGATAGACTTCTCCTTCTCCTTCTTTCTGTCTTCCCTAGAACCATAACAGCTCCTGCCTAAATCAATAGTTTGATCCGGGTACTTTACACTTACTCTGCACCTTGGAGTACTGATCCAGATCCAGAAGTAAAATACTGCACTTATAGATCAGTGACTTCTTTTTTTTATGTTTAGTTGGTAATAACCTACAGTTGTTTACTAAACTAAACGTAAACAAATAGTTCTACTAAACGGGTTCATATAACGCGAAAAGAAAATAACCAAATAAATTAAATATATAATAGGGCTGTTCCGGAATTAGGCTCCGAATCCGGCTCCGGCTCAAATCCGGCCATTTTACAAATCCGGCTCCGGCAAATTTTTCGGATTTTGGCCGGATTTTCAGCCGGATTTCTGTCTTACTTTACTGTTTACCTTGTTCTCCTATTATCGCCCAGTGAACACTAAACACATTTCTATGGCTGTTAGCTGTTTATCTTCTTCTCCAGTTATCACCCAGTGAACACAAAACACATGTCTGTAGCAGTTCCATTCTATGTTATATCGCCCGTCTCAGTGAGGTGGAGAAGATATGTATAATATACCTTCTCCACCTCAGTGGCCGGTCTTATAAAGTTGTTTATTTTGTCTTTCAATGAGAGAGTTAAGAACTTTTTTTTTTGTTTGACTAAAAATATTTTTTTGAAACAACGAAAATTTGATTTGTTTTTGCGTTAATGCCGCCATTTTGCCAAAATCCGCCATTTTGTCGGTTTCGGTTCGGTTAATTGACAAACTGGTTAACCGTGCACACCCCTAGTTTAGTGTTCACTGGGTGATAATAGGAGAAAAGATAACCAGTTGCATTCTGTTGATTTTTTCAAACTATCTACAAACTTTAAATCATCATTCATTTTCATTATACAAAAAACAATTTAAAACATAGAGGTAAGTAAATTAAACTGTGATTTAAAAAAAAAATCATTTTTTCATGAGGTTTATCATATGATTGACAACATTGATTGAATGTTCTTCCGGTAATATGGTATACCGGTCTCTTTAGCAACCTTAAGGGGGTACGGAATGAAGGAATTGAAAAAAAAATATTTCAAAATCGATTTTTTTTTATTTCATATTCACGTGCTATTACCAATCTAGATTATGATGATCATAATGATTTTTCTCCCGGAACACTATAAATTACTTTAAAATGTATTTGAAAATCGGTAGTTTATTACAAAAATCATTAAATTACCATTAATATGCCAATAGCAACGATTTTTCTACAGTTGAAACTACACATTCTCTTCCGACACATTATACATCATTGTATGCGGTCCGATGACCTCGTTATGAATGATACAGTTTCATAAGCTAATTATATCCTCAGCTTTTGGAATCCCACGTTACAAACAGTGATGTTTGAACTCATTCTATTAGATCCAATTATTTCATTGGACGGCACACAAATATTCCCGCAAAACAGCGCTCGAGGGTTACCCATACCCATAATTCAATGCAAAAATGTACATCTTTGTCAACTCTTTTGCTTACTGATCGCGAACCAGAATGAGATTGAGACATCTGAAGAATTGCCAGCTAAGCAACTACGTCTGAATACGTCTGGTAGTTGCAAATCAATTCTTTGGGATTGTATTGACGAAATTGTACATACATCAGCAAGTGCAACTAACAGTGAACAGCAGGAACCAAGAGGTATAGACATCGAACTGCTCAAGTATCTGGCTCAACCAGTGTTTTAATCGGCAGGAGGATCCATTGCATTGGTGGAGACAGAGTATGGAGCGTTTCCCTAGTCTTGCTGCAGTTGCACGCAGGTACTTGGGTGCACCTCCAACAAGCGTTCCATCCGAGCGCTTGTTCAGTGTAGCTGGAGGAGTTCTGAACGAGCATCGTAGCTCACTGATTCCAGAGAATGCTGCTCGTCTTATTTTTTTGAAGTACAACTCGAAGCTGATCAAAGAGTAGAATGACAGTTGACACACAATCAATTTGAATTTGAAAAACTTGAAAACTCTAGACTCTAGAGTATTTTAATTTTTACTTTTTAGTTTTTAGTACTACTTTTTTTGTTATTTACAGGAAAATGAAAATCAAATCAAATATCATTTGATTGATAGATTTACAGTTTTAATTACTATTTCGCCACTGTTGCCACTTTCCCAGCAGCTGATTACTATTATTGATTTACTGAGATTAGCCAAATTCTGCAAACTATCGTTACTATCGTATTTATTCTAATAATCTCCCATATTATTTCTAATAAATAATAATAGCCCATCCATCATTTCTTGGCCCGAAAATAGCATGTTTTAGGTTCCGAATAGAATTGTATTTACCTGAGAGGCTGAGACATCCAATAATCCCCCGTCCAAAACTGGGGGGGGGGGGGTTGTCCAATCTATTCTGATATGTTTACAACTTTAATATAAAGTGACAACCGAATCAAATCCGGTACAGCCCTAATATATAATAATACAAGATTTTGTATTTCTCTGTTACGATCATGGACATTGTGTCACTTTCTTTGCTATTTTAAATCATTAGTTTCAGGAGTTTCTTGTCATTGTTTCTTAGCAGACGACTCATTAGTTTCTTAGCAGACGACTGAAAATCTTTCTATACAAAGAAACTATCAAAGGAAATTGGTCGCTTCTTGGAGAATCTTTTTAAATTGGACCATTACGCGACCATTCATCAGGTTTTCTGCCCTGTTACCAAGTTTGTTTTGAGGACGTTTTCCAATGAAATTGATGGGTGGGTGGATGGAGTGTAATGTTAGTATTTATATAAGTTATATACAACCGAAAAAAAGAAATCTTGCAACAGCAAGTCAAATTTAGGGAGTCAGTTATCTTATAATAGCTGAAGACAGTTGAAGACAGTTGAAGACAGAATCCTTCTATTAATTTGTTGTAAGTGATGTGAAGACTTCCCAAATACAGATTTCTGCAAAATGAAACATTTTATGTTCGTGGAAAGAGTGTGTGTTCTTCTGTTTTTTATTGCGTTCTGAAAAAAATGAATATCGAAAGTGAATTCTCAGTTCCCTGTTCGAAGTAAAA
Organism: Bulinus truncatus; assembly: GCA_021962125.1. Lineage (NCBI taxonomy): Eukaryota > Metazoa > Mollusca > Gastropoda > Planorbidae > Bulinus > Bulinus truncatus. The sequence continues at coordinate 891,181 of JAGDYQ010000253.1, forward strand.
AAAACTCGGTAGGCCGTTAGACAAATTATATCTGCCTTGTAGGAATAATCCGACATATAAAATAGAAATCTTTCATTGCGCATGTCCGCGATAAAAGAAAATTGACGTCAGACAATAACACTAAATGATGTTAAAAGAATACAAACAAAATGCATGACAACGTATTTTCTTTTTTAACTATTAAGCTATTAAGTTTATATTTGTAATGGTCTAAGAATATGGTCTTTGTTAATTGAATTCATTGACTTTTTTTTATAATTCGTGTGTGTTTAAAAATAAAGATTTAACACTGTGCAGAGAAACGATTATGAGACATCAGAGAACTAGATAATTGTATTTAATAGATAGATTGCGTTCCTGAAAAATAAAGTAATTACAAATTCAAGATAGAATATTTTTTTTAAATATTCAACTATAAGTTTTAAACTAACATAACTATTCAAAGGTGTTGCAAAGCTAGTAAAAAAAAACAGTGTTTGTCATATGATTGTGCTGTTCTGTTAGTGTTTGTATGTTTGTTATATGATTGTGATGTTTTGTTAGTGTCTGTATGTTTGTCATACAATTGTGCTGTTATGTTAGTGTTTGTATGTTTGTTATATGATTGTGCTGTTCTGCTAGTGTTTGTATGTTTGTTATATGATTGTGCTGTTCTGTTAGTGTTTGTATGTTTGTCATACGATTGTGCTGTTCTGTTAGCGTTTGTATGTTTGTTATATGATTGTGCTGTTCTGTTAGTGTTTGTATTTTTGTTATATGATTGTGCTATACCGTTTATGTTCGTATGTTTTTTGTGAAATTATCACCCAATAATGACAATCCACATAAAACATGGTATCATTTTCTTTTTTTTTTTAATTATGAGCTAACTTTACAGTAAATAGTGAGTCATCTAAGAGTCTCACCTGTTTGTAAATAGTCGCATTCAGGTTACGGTAACCCACAAAGTTTAAAATATATAAATGCAGCCATTACCCTGTGGAACGAAGCGTTAAATACATTTCTTCTAGCAATGATGGCGAAAGTTATTGTGCCGAATGGTTTATGGTTTACAAAGAGTTTACATTCGCGATTATGAACAAAGAAACTGGAGACGTGCTGATGGTGAGTTTCGACTCATTTACACAACCATACTTATCCGTTACCCTTTTGATGCCTTACCTGGTTTTACACTTCTACCCACAGTCGATGGGAAAAATTCATTGTTTCTTTTAATGTTATTTTTTTTTTTGAGGTACTGAAGCAGAACAAACTCTATTTTGGTGGAATTGCTCTAGTAGTTAAAATAATATTGCTTGTTTTCAATTAGTTAATACATATTTACCTCGATTAAGAAACTTGAAAGTTTATAAACAATTTATACAACGAAATATTAATAAAAGTAAGGGTAATAACGTTGCTAGCGTTAGTGGCGTCCAGCTATGTAAATCTCCCTCCACCCATTCAAGTGCCCATTACAACTCCCCCCAAACCAGCACATTATCTTTATACTTATAAGACGCATTTGTTGTCTGTCTGTTCCCTTATAACTCAAGATCCAGAAAACCAAATAACGTGAAATTTGTTACACATACACATAATTACACGGGAAAGGTTATAGGACATGTTTCGTTTCATCTCGATGGGTAGTCTAATTGTAATTAATTATTTTAGTATTTTACAATATTAAAGTAATCTCGACGGCGCCATAGATAAAAATTCCTCTGTGACGTCATTTCCCTATGATACATTTTTAAAAGAGGGGTAACTCCCGGAAACTCCAATTGTAAACATGATGAAATCAATAGTCATATCTATTTACCTATCGTTTTATGTATTCGGAAGATTAAAATTAAAGGTGCACTTTAATAAACCGAAATACGTTAAGTAAAATGTTTCTGTGACATTATTAACATTATTTATTATCTCAATGGGTAGTTTAATTGTAATTAATTATTTTAGTATTTTGCGGGTGTTTTAAATGTTATTGCATTCAAATTGCATCAATGCACAGGGAATCCCCTGTATTCGCGCACCAAGTGACGGAGAAGAAAGGGTTAGGGACGGAAAAAAAAAATATTGTTGTTTTTTTTTTCATGCTGCAATTACCCGGCTTTAGCCGGGATTAAAATAAGGTTTTCTGTTTATTTAAGAAGCGTAATTTGACGTTTAATTGTACAGAGAGAGGGAGAGAGATAAAGAGAGAGGTGGGGCAGGGAGGGAGAGGGAAGGAGGGGGCAGGGAGGGGGAGAGAAGGAGGGAGAGAGGGTGAGGGAGGGTTGGAGAGAGAGGGAGGGAGAAAGGGAAGGAAAGAGAAAGGAAGGGGGGAGCAGGGAGGGAGATAGAGGGGAGGGAGGGAGATAGAGGGGAGGGAGAGATAAAGAGAGAGGGGGCAAGGGAGACAGAGGAAATGAGGGAGGGAGGGGGAGGGAGAGAGAGGGAGACGGGAGAGAAAAAGGAGGGAGGGAGAGAAAAGGGAGGGAAGGAGAGAGGGAGATGGGAGAGTTAGGGAGGGAAGGAGAGGGAGGGATAAAGGGAGGGAGGGAAAGAGAAAGGGATAGAGGGGGTAGGAAGGGAGAGAGAGGGGAGGGAGGAAGGGAGAGAGGGGGGTAGGGAGAAAACAAAAAACTTTTTTTAAACCCGGGCATAGCCGGGTACTTGCAACTAGTTTTACTATATTAAAGTAATCTCGACGGCGCCATAAATAAAATTCCTCTGTGACGTCATTTCCTGATGATCGAATAGAACTTGCGCGCTGGTGCTGTATTGTGCCTTTGTGATGCAAAGAATTGTTGATGTTTTTTCATGCTCCCTGATGTGTACAGTTTGAGGAAGGTAAAAGAATGAAGAAGGATTTTAGAAGAAGTGTGAAGCCATAATAATAAGTATATATATATATATATATATATATATATATATATATATATATATATATATATAGAGAGAGAGAGAGAGGGGGAGGGAGGGGAGAGAGATAGAGAGGGAGGGGGCAGGGGGAGAGAGAGGGAAAGGAGGGTAGGTGGGAGGGAGGGAGGGGGAGAGAGGAGGGAGGGGGATGGACAGGGGGAGAAAAGGAGGGGGAGAGAGGGGATGGGAGCAGGGGGAGAGGGAGATGGGGAGAGGGAGCAGGGGGAGAGGGAGAGAGAAACGAAGGGAGGGAGATAAGGGGTAGGGAGGGAGAAAGGGGAGGGAGGGAGAGAGAGAGGGTGGGAGAGAGGGAAGGAGAGAGATAAAGAGTGAGGGGGGCAGGGAGGTAGAGAGAGGGAATGAGGGAGGGAGGAAGGGGGAGAGAGGGGGAGGGAGAGAGAGGTGGAAAGGGGAGGGAGGGAAAAAGGAGGGAGTGAGGGGTTAGGGAGGGAGAGAGGGTTGGGAAGGAGAGAGAGAGAGAATGGAAGAAATGGGAGGAAGAGATAAAGAGAAAGAGGGGGCAGGGAGGGAGAGAGAGGGAAGGAGGAGGGAGGGAGGATGTACGGTGGGAGAGAAGGAGGGGAGAGGAGAGAGAGGGAGATGGGAGAGGGACGGAGAGAGGGAGGGAGGGAGGGAGAGAGAGAGGAAGGGAGAGAGGGGGTAGGAAGAAAACAGAAGGTAAACAGAAAACCTTATTTTAAATACGGGCAAAGCCGGGTACTTGCAACTAGTATATTATATCTCAATTTCAATTTTAAATGCATCATCTAATACATAATCTGCTATCCCTTCCGCTTTCTAAAAAAAAAAAAGTCTCATTCAAGGGGAGTGAACTCGTGCTTGGCTAAAAATAGTCTTGGGAAATCCAAGTAGTGCGCAAATTATGTAAAGTTGTAAAGATGGTCAAAGGGATACAACTCAATTATAAGGAGTCACTCGCCGGTCCGGGTACAGGGCCTTTGATCTAGTAGGCCTATAGCATATTCCCATAATATTGACAGACACAATGCAATGTATATTTTACTTGGGGGGCTAGCCCGGGGAATGGGGGGGGGGTAAACTTTCTAAGTTGCGGGGCCAACAATGTGTTAATCAAATTGACCGGTGGGCCGCCGAGCAGTCGGATGCAGTGTTATGACTTGACTAATAAATGGTCAGTGGCTGTGCTTTACCTCTGAAACGAGTTGCGGGCCACGGGCGAGATTAAACATTGCGGCTGGCCGAACATGGCCTGCGGGCTGTAGTTTTACCCAACCGAACCAATTATCTTCTAAGTCTGACCCTAATGACATTCAAATGACCTCTGCTTGTCCTTTCGAGTAACTTCAAGTAAATCTTTTCCATTTTATAAAAAAATATCTATTGAGGACTTGTATTTACGTTAGAAAATAGTAGCCGTTCTATTTTGTCTTCATAAACTACACAGTTTTTCTTCCTTTTTTTTTTTTCGTTGCTTTCTCTAAACATCTGATGCAAATGTTTATTTCTGTCGTTTCTTTTAACACTTTGCTGGTGGACTTTTAAAAAATAAATTTCTCATGCTGTTATTTTTATTTTACTGTTATTTAAAACATTGTTTTCGTTTTGTATTACTATTTTTTTCCTTTCTTTTTTTTATTTTGTTTTACTATTTCTACTTTTTATTTTTTTTTTTATTTTTTTGAAGGAAAAAAAAGATGTATAGGTTTAAAACGAATCTTAGACTAACCCATTTTGTCGGTCAAATTTATTTCTCACCTTATACTTAAGACCACCCACTATATCAACCGGATCAGTTTCATTTTTCACAAATTAAAGAGTTAAAAAAAAATTATCTAACGCTTATGCCACTTGTAGCTTACATAACAACTTCTGAGAAATCAATAACTCTTGAGAATCAAAGAGCCGAACTCAATATTGTCTAAACTACAAAAGACTCGCGCCCACCTTCAATTTAAACATAGAAAAAAACATACAAAGTAAGTAATGACATACTCTTGTGTAAGAAACTTGGACGATGAGATATGTCAGTAGTTGTGAAATAACAAAGTGGCAAGTTCTAGATCAATGTTACATTCAAATGCCAGGAGTTCGTGGTAAAGTTAAACCAACAATGAAATGTTTAGCGTACTAAGCGTTGGAAGTTCAACGGTATATGTACACTGTTTTTTGTAAACATTGATGAGGTGTAACACTAGTTCTATACTGCCATTGAAATTTAAACCAGGTTTTGATTTTTGACCGTTTAAAAGGAGATATTTTTAAAAAAATTAGATCAATAGCTTTTGAAAAAAAGAATTCAATTGAATGTGTAACATCAGTGTCAATGGCTTTAATGCATGACCTTTATGGAACAAACGATATGACCACATTGCACTGATATATGCAAATAACGATGGATTATCTCTAAAGTACGACATGTTTTGACACTTTTACAACATCCTGGCCTCCATAGCAACTTGATTCGATTCTTAAGCTTACACTTTCTATGTACTTATGGTATTTATGGTACTTAAGGCACTTTATCCAGTATATAGTAGAAATGATCTGGTAAATAATTACGACAAATAATATTTAGTTTCTTTTATTATGAAATGTTGAAAAAAGGTAAACTATGATCCAATCTTTGATCCCTCTGTAAAGAACGGATTAATTTTTCTTCTTATTCATTGGGCTCTACAGCCCATTTAGAGCCCTGGCCTGCCATACTACTCTTCTCCACTTTTCCTTATCCATGGTCTTCTTCCTCCACTCTCTCACTCCTATGGCTTCAAGATCTTTCTCCGCCTCACCCAATTAATACCACAGTGATGTTTTATTATGTCTAAAAATGGCTTCAAATACATTTGCTCATTTATGGTCATCTCGAGTTCGTAAACAAGCCAGGGCTTAAAACTATGGGATGTATGATTATGTAAAACTATGGGATGTATGATTATGTAAAACTATGGGATTATGATAATGTAAAACTATGGGATATATGATTAAGAACTAATAAAAATAACATCATCAGCCTATCTTACCTTCGCTTCTTGAATATTGCTAAAAGAAAGTTGCATGTGTCCAAAAAATGTAATTTTCGGTTACTTATGCAACTTTTAATACATGTATTTGGCTTAAGATACAATATTTTAGATAAGGTTTTTTTATGATACATAAAAAGACGAATATCCCATAATCAGAAGGAGGAAGATAATTTCCGGTCATCCCACTGAGCGTAAGGAAATACGATCTCCTCCTTCTTTATACATATACAAAAATTCATTAATTTTTTTACATTTTATTTTAATAGTGTGATTAATAAAAAATTTTTTTTTTGTTTTTTCCAAAGAACAGAATATAAAAATGGTACACGCAAACTTAGCTTATGAAATGACCTCTTTAATTTTTCTTGATATTTTCGTGGGATCATCCTAACGATATAGTTAGGTGTGTGTGTTTGTGTGTGTTTGTGTGTGTGTGTGTGTGAGGTGGGGGGTGTCGATAGGTCAGTCCAGGGCGACTCTTAGTCTATTAAATGGGCTACCTGAACTATATAGTACAAAAGCAACTATTGACGTTTACACCGGCGGGCTATTATTGATATGAGCTGATATATATATATATATGTATATATATATATATATATATATATATATATATATTAGAGGTAGATGTGATAACATAAAAGGCCAGTGGCAGAAACAAGTGGTGGGCCGGAAGGGACAGCTCGACGTGCCGACTTTGGTATGCGTGCAGTTAGTTTGACCATGTGTGATCTAGTTTATACACTATCAATATTTTATATAATAATTTTTTTTCCTCATGACAGCCATTTAAAATTCAAACCTTCACTTAGTGCATTTCCTATCGGCTACAAGACTTTACATTTGTACACATTTGATTTGTAGAGTTATTTTTCTTTTGACTTTTTTTTTTAAATGTCTATTAGATATACCTATAGACTGTCGGGTTGAGAATTTACAATACTACAATAAGCAGAAATACTTGAAAAAGATATAAGGTATAGATGTACCATAATTTCTTATAGATTCAAAATATACCTTTATTAGGTTTACATATTTTTAAAGTTTACTGCATTAAAAAAAACAACTGAAGAACAATTGGATATGAATTGACAAATTATTGATTTTTTCATTCACCTGTGACATATTTTGTAACTAGATTGAGTTTATCTACATAAATGGTATCCACAAACATGCTTATCTAGAGACACATAAACACAGACACATTCATACATGCAAAACATCTGTTGCAACCTTTTCTACACAGGTATGATTGAATGATACAATTATCTACAGCTTTGAAAGAGTAGCTGTGGTCTCGTGAAGATTGTCAACTATAATTGCACTGACAATTATCGGGGAAGATAGTCTGGTCTTGGAGGGTCTTTGTAAAATGTGACAAGGTCAGAAACAGGGATGTTGACGGTGACAGTAGCAATGGGGTAGTAACCCGTAGCAGGAACAGTACAGTGACAGTACAGTGACAGTAACAGAACACAACAGTGGCATCTCAATGACAGTACAATGATAGTGACAGGACAGTGACAGTACATTGACAGTATCCGTGACAGTAACAGTACAGTACAGTGACATCAAAAAGACAGTACAATGACAGTGACAGTACATTGGCAGCTACAAGGATAGTACAGTACATTGACATAACAATGACGGTACATTGACAGTGACAGTACATAACATTGACATAACAATGATAGTACAATAATAGTACAATGACAGTAACAGTACAGTAACAGTACATCGATAGTATTGACAGTGACAGTGATAATACAGTACAGCGACATCAAAATGACAGTACAGTGACAGTAACAGTACATTGACAGTAATATATTCTTTTTGATGACTATAACGTTGATGGCAAAGTCCATGTAGTTCAAGTGTTAAACTGAGGACAGAAGAAATGAAACAGTAACTTCAGAGACGTCGAGATGTCGTAGCATTTGAGGGCCAGGGGGGTATTTCCTGGTTTTCCCAAGAAATTGAGGTCCAGCATTATCAGTAAGTCGTTATTTATTTAGTCAAGTATGTCTAGCCCCCATCACCGATAATTTGGAATCGAGCTGACCAATCAGAAAGGATCACCGATGACCCATCAGTGGAATGTTTTTATTATTTTATTTCCAGCTTCACTAGAACTTAGAACTAACCCACTATGAGACCGTCACCACAGCTAGAAAATATTTCCCGATATATTTGATAGTCTTTCTGTTTTCCTCGAGAACATTAAATTTGTCAAACAGGAAATGAAACTGTAAGAACAAAGCGAAATTTAAGAAACAGTGATACGTAGTTGAGAAGGAAAATAATAATAAGAACGGCGATGTTTTACAATTTGGGTTCCGATGAATTTGTCCAGGGATTCACCTGTATAGTGTGTGTGGGGGGGGGGAGGGATATGCTTTGTGACCATGTATATGTACATATTTGGTCAAATGGTTGCAGTCAGGGTCTCAGGACCAGACGTGGTCCTCAGTAGATGGAGGCCTAGGACGTGTGTCACATGCAGGGTTTATTGTTAGGTGTATTTACTGCATCGTAACCATACGCCCTTCTCGGGCTCGGGCCCTGCGTTGCTGACCCTAGTCGTCATCTCCCCCCCTCCCCCCCCCCCCAAAAAAAAAAAGGCTAGCACTGATCAGCACATTTGTTTGACCCCGGTGGTTGATATAGCTTTTAAGACGACTAGGCATAGAAAACTCAGTAACATACTGGACAAAATGTTGAGCGTGACATGCAAAGTACGTCAGTCTGAGTGGTCATGATGAAAGGGGGGGGGGGGTGGCAGCATGGTATACGTGGACTAAAGATCTTATTAGAAACTTAGGTTACAGGTGGTGGGTAATGTATGACCCGCTTGCTAAATACTCCCGGATTGACCAGACTAGCGCCCCCCTCCACCCCAAAACGAGCAAGTGGACTAGCACCGTAGTTCGAGTTTCATGTAAACATTAATTTTATCTCTTAGTCAAGTCATTCTGTCACTTTAAACAAAATTATGGCCCACTATTCAAAAAAAGTTTTTCGACCCCTGATTTGTATGTTTTAATAATTGTCATTGACTTTGGAACTTTAACACATTTTTTAAAGTTATTTTTCCTTGTTTGAACACTCATAAAGAAACACTTGAATAATATGGTCATTTAAAGGGTTCAAAATAAATAAATAATAATAAACAAAGCTTTTTACTGTTTGAGGCGCACTGAATATTAACTCCGGCCGTAAGTTTCAGACACTTCCCGGGTTTTTGTTTATTTTACACCTGAAGGTATCACAATTGGAAAGCGAAGAACGTCTGCTTCCGCCTCAACAGCCAGTCACCGCGCAGAGAGTAGAAATTTTCTGCCTAGCCGCCTTAAACCCTAGCATCCGCTATGTAAGGTGGTGAGCTAAGAGTAACATTTTAAAAACTTGCACTGTTACCTCCACCGGCATAAGAAAGTTTTCTAGCACTTGCCGGGAGTGCGGGGTGGGAGTACTTGTAACAGGTAGAATCTGTAATAGGGGTGGGTACCTAAAACTTCCCCCATAAGTGCACTGACTGTTTACATGGTCTAGTTGACTGGCTGTTTACTTGTACATGGTCTAGTTGACTGGCTGTTTACTTGTATGTGGTCCAGTTAACTGATGAGATGGTAAGTGGATTCTTTTAAAATCGTAATTAATTAACAATTTTCTGTTAAATTAGTTCAAGACAAATGGATTTCATTATCCACGGTCTGTCAAGCTTTTGTGGATGCGTTAAGACGTATATGTTTGTGAGATATCACTGAAAGCAATTAGAATGACATATGCACTTTAATGTGTAATTTCATCGATTCAAAAATGTTAGTCTTTGCGTGAGACACCACTTCTTAACATAAAATTAATCTAGAATGTTAATTACTTAATAAAGAGCATGTTAGCATTTAGAAAAAAAAAAAGAAAACGTAAATTGTAAACATAAAAAAAATTGAAATTAATCATAAGTTTCCAATAATTAAAAAAACTTAAATTAGTGAATAAAAGGGTTGTTCTGATACAAGGGCGAACTTTGTGGCTGTCGTGGGTCCCCACTGATAAAAGGACCACTTTCGGTACGAGTGTATATTAAACTAGCTGTACCATTGAAAAACCTTTGCATAGAGTTATATCCCCTTAGGCTTGATCGGTTATTTTTGGTTTCGGGTAGATCCGATTGTTTCATAATTGAATTTTTAACTGGAATACTGTTGTATTAATTCTTTACTTTCGATTTAACGCAGAACCCAAATCGCTGTTATATTATTAGATAATTATGGTGTTAAGAGAACCTTGTTGGACAATTTTGCCTTTCAGATCTTTGAAGTCTCCGCCTACGGGCCCCAAATATATAAAAACATCATTGGTTAATAATAATGTTACAATGTTCCAACTAAAATTGTGATGTAATCCAATGTGAATAAAAACAATAATAGCAACCAACATGCAAAGGCGAATCTAACGGAGGACTCACCGGGCCACCCTTAGGGCCCTGACAATGATAGGGGCCCCTAGAAAGCCCAATTTCATAAAGAATGTTTACCTTCTACAATCTCAGTCTTTGTTTAAGGGGGGCCCACCATTGTTATCTGCTCCCTGTGCCCCAACCCGTGTTAGACCTGGTATGGAACTCTGGCCGTCTGGCCTTTAATTCAAATATTTATTGTGAAAGCCAAAAAAAAAAAATAAAACCTAAAATAATGACATCCTTTCTAGAGATGTTAGCAGTGGTGAGTGGTCCATCCCTGCGGAAACCTCACAGAGATATAAAAATGACCTTATCCATGCCTGCCTTCCCCCCCCCCCACCACCTGAAGTTTGAAGTGCCCTATCTACATATATCTCTCTCATTACACACATGTGACTACATTGATCACCCATCCCTGGCGCTCATGGTGACCACATTTTGAAGACTAAGCCCCCCCCCCCATTGATTTCTGAGATCGCCACTCACCGTAAACAACTTCCGGCGTAGTATTTGATCAATTTCTGTACAGTAGACTTGATTTTAAAAAAAAAAAGGGGGGTGGGGAGAGATTGGGGGGGGGGGGAGAGCATAAAAGAAAAAAAAAAAAGACTGAAAATAAAAGGGAAGTTTGCTTTTTCCCCCTCCTCTTCTTGATGTGTCTACCCGTGCTAAGACCATTTCAACGATTTCTGGCTCCAAACTTTAAGCTGGGAAATATCGACCACAGGATTTCAACCAAAAAAATGTCAGAATCGATTACAAGGTACTTAATTCTGTACTCGCTATTTTTTTTTTCAAACATTCCTGTACAGTAACCAGTAATAAATAACAAACTGGTATAATAAATATAAAAAAAAACAAATCTTTGTTTAAACAAATTTCATTCTTTAGGCTTATTAAACAAAAGTTTTCATCGAATTATTATTTCCTGCATAAATCGATACGTCCAAATAATTCAATTCTAATACTTACTTTAAAAAAAAAACAGATTATGTAAACATCTTCAGGTAATCGATTCTCAGTAGGCTTGTATCGATTCCTTTCGGTTCAAAACCACAACAACAAGCCGCGGAGGTCCGCGGAAAGGGGAGGGTAGGGGGAGGGTAGATAAGAGAAACAAAAGCCTCCGCTATTGATTGGCCAGTAGCGGAAGTTGATGACATGCCTGGTGTTAAGTGCTCTACTGATGCAGCGTGGATTGGACCAGGACCGTATCTGGGCACTGGTCGGGGAATAGTTACATAATGTTTCGTTTTGTAAGTACCCTATTCAACTCTTTGAGTCAATTGCATACATGTCTACATTTTTTTCAATATTTTTGCCACCGTTATATCTTTACATGACGCTGCCTGGTCATAATAAGTCATTTTTTTTAATTCATAACAATACACACATATTCTATAAAAAAAAATTCTCAAAAATGCGTATCAGTAAAATGTTACATTCAATTTTCCCACATTTCACGATGTAATTCTCAACAAGTCTAAATATAAATTATTTCATGTCAAAATTTTCATCATGATATCTCCAGATGTAACTCACCCAATAGGCCTACATGTTGTTATTGTGTAAGTGTATTTTATCGATCGTAGCTATGAATTTGCTGCGAGCCATGTAGTTTATTGTTGTTGTTTTCGCTGTTGTTTCCTTTCAATCTATTTTTATGAGTCTCATAAAAGTATGTTTATGAGTCTACATTTATTCACACGCCTCATGAGATATTCCAACTTTATAATTTAAACTAACTACACTTTACTCTGGTCAACTTTATCAGCGAAATTTTGCTGCCTTTATTTTTCTGCCTTATCCACTTCTTCATACATAATATCTTCCCTGTTGATATATTGTATTATATGAATCATCATTCTAACGCAGAATAAACTAATCTGCTACTTTTTTTGTTTATTTATAAATCCTGTGATTTCATATCTTGGTGCTTACATAGTTTTGAATGTCATTATATTTTATTTTTATATGCAAATTTAAGGCCATTTACTTAAGTTAGTATTTTTATTGAAAATGTTTACGTTGAATTTTTTTTCAATTGTCATCATAACAACCAGACTGTCATACTGCCATATTGCCGGACTACCATACTGCCATACTGCCGGACTGCCATACTGCCATACTGACATACTGCCGGACTGCCATACTGCCATACTGCCGGACTGCCATAATGTCATACTGCCATACTGCCGGACTGTCATACTGCCGGACTGTCATACTGCCGGACTGCCATACTGTCATACTGCCATACTGCCATACTGCCGGACTGTCATACTGCCGGACTGTCATACTGCCGGACTGCCATACTGTCATACTGCCATACTGCCGGACTGCCATACTGTCATACTGCCATACTGCCGGACTGCCATACTGCCATACTGCCGGACTGCCATACTGCCGGACTGCCATAATGCCATACTTATTTGAAATACAAGATTTAGATTTTTAATCGTTAGTTTGTCAGGGAGTTTCGTGCACTCAAACATGTACACCTGCATGGATACTTTGGCGTACACATTGGGCCGTCTTATGACCGTTTTGGGGACTAGGCCCATTTGCATCTTAAGGGTTAGTGATGCCCCACGATGGAGAGTAATTGCAGGACGATTATATTAAATGTATTACAAGTTTTACATCTTACATAGGCCTTTTTAATCTTGGGCCTATTCATGTTCGGTATTCCTAAGCAGAGTGTCTATGATAGGATAGCCCTCCCTACATTGAGGCACATGTATACATTTAAAAATACATTCTCACTCAGCTACCTCGATCCTTGGTGACAGTTCATTAGTGATTTTTCTCATACATACAAACATAAATCAAACATAGCAATACAAACAAACATAAACGAAAGCCATACAAACTAAAAAAAAAAAATAACGTGTTCAAAACGATGAATTCTGACAATCACGTTTAAAACCTAATTTTCTTTTTTCACGTTAACCCACTGAACTAAAGGCCTACTCTAGATCTATGCTTACAAGTGTTAACACGGTCTTTGTTTATCTCTCCTAATGTCTTCAACTATCAGTTACTCTGATCCCAACGACAGACCATTTCTAACAAAAACAAAAAAAAGAAAAGAAAAACGACTCACAGATGGCGGCGAAAGGTAAAAAATCACCGGAAACTTCACTATTCTCAAACTAAACAATGTGTCTTTCAGACAGTGCACTGGATCTCAGATTGTGGCTCTTTTGGGTTTGTGTAAGGTTATTAATTTGCCTTTTATGAAAATGGGGGTCTTGACTTTATAAAAAGTTTGGTGATCAACAAGAATGTAAATAAATGGGTGCATGTGTTTTTTGTGTGTTGCAGGAGTTGAAACATATTTGATGGCACTGTCACGGCTATATTTATATATGGGTTCACTTGGCAGTTTCATAGGCCCTCAATTGCGATGTGCCCCCCCAACTCCACTTTATTTGTGCCGCCCACAAGTAAGGGCCATCTGATTGTTTGTAAGGGACTTCAGGCTGAAAGTTGGGATTGTTGTCAGAGGTGGCCCCATTTTTTGCCACCAAAAAAGGGAGGCATTGTCAACAAAAGTAGAATTCTTTGGATTAGGAAAGAGGCGGCATATTTAGTGTCATCAAGAGCCACTTACGTTAAGTAGGCTATTGCGTGTGTGTATATATATATATATATATATATATATATATATATATATATATATATATATGAATACAGTGGATTCCGCTTAATTGGGACACCGTATGATTGGGACAGCCGCTTATTTGGGACAAATCTCAAAGAAACCGAACCAAGAAGCCAATAGTCAATTTGTATGTTTAATTGGGACAGCCGCTTAAATGGGACAAAAAGCCTCGGTCCCGATGTGTCCCAATTAAGCGGAATCGACTGTATATGAGATATACAGTCTGCCAAATAGAACACACCTACGTAGTTGAATCGCCTGCTCCCATCGTGTTGCACGTCACGTCACTCTTTAATTTGACATTTTGACGCCAGTCTGTAGTCATGCGTCGACATCACCCTATATACTCGTTTATTCTTTCATTCCGCCTGACTTGTTGATACTATAAAGACATGTATGACCTACACCTGACTTGTTGATACTATATAGACATGTATGACCTACGCACGACTTGTTGATACTTTATAGACATGTATGACCTAGACCTGACTTGTTGATACTATATAGACATGTATGACCTACACCTGACTTGTTGATACTATATAGACATGTATGACCTAGACCTGTCTTGTTGATACTATATAGACATGCATGACCTAAACCTGACTTGTTGATACTATATATACATGCATGACCTACACCTGACTTGTTGATACTATATATACATGCATGACCTACACCTGACTTGTTGATACTATATAGACATGTATGACCTCCGCCTGACTTGTTGATACTATATAGACATGCATGTTCTCCGCCTAACTTGTTGATACTATATAGACATGTATGACCTACGCACGACTTGTTGATACTATATAGACATGTATGACCTACGCACGACTTGTTGATACTATATAGATATGTATGACCTACGCACGACTTGTTGATACTATATAGACATGCATGACCTACGCCTGACTTGTTGATACTATATAGACATGTATGACCTACGCCTGACTTGTTGATACTATATAGACATGTATGACCTACAACTGACTTGTTGATACTATATAGACATGTATGACCTACACCTGACTTGTTGATACTATATAGACATGTATGACCTACACCTGACTTGTTGATACTATATAGACATGTATGACCTCCGCCTTACTTGTTGATACTATATAGACACGTATGACCTCCGCCTTACCTGTTGATGCTATATAGACACGTATGACCTCTGCCTGACTTGTTGATACTATATAGACACGTATGACCTACACCTGACTTGTTGATACTATATAGACATGTATGACCTAGACCTGACTTGTTGATACTATATAGACATGTATGACCTACACCTGACTTGTTTATACTATTTAGACATGTATGACCTACGCCTGACTTGTTGATACTATATAGACATGTATGACCTACGCAAGACTTGTTGATACTATATAGATATGTATGACCTACGCACGACTTGTTGATACTATATAGACATGTATGACCTACGCACGACTTGTTGATACTATATAGACATGTATGACCTACACACGACTTGTTGATACTATATAGACATGTATGACCTAGACCTGACTAGTTGATACTATATTGACATGTATGACCTAGACCTGACTTGTTGATACTATATAGACATGTTTGACCTACACCTGACTTGTTGATACTATATAGACATGCATGACCCACACCTGACTTGTTGATACTATATAGACATGCATGACCTCCGCCTGACTTGTTGATACTATATAGACATGCATGACCTACGCACGACTTGTTGATACTATATAGACATGTATATCCTACGCACGACTTGTTGATACTATATAGACATGTATGACCTACGCCTGACTTGTTGATACTATATAGACATGTATGACCTACGCCTGACTTGTTGATACTATATAGACATGTATGACCAAGACATGACTTGTTGATACTATATAGACACGTATGACCTACACCTGACTTGTTGAAACTATATAGACATGTATGACCTACTCCTGACTTGTTGATACTATATAGACATGTATGACCTACACCTGTCTTGTTGATACTATATAGACACGTATGACCTAGACCTGACTTGTTGATACTATATAGACATGTATGACCTACGCACGACTTGTTGATACTATATAGAAATGTATGACCTAGACCTGACTTGTTGATACTATATAGACATGTATGACCTACACCTGACTTGTTGATACTATATAGATATGTATGACCTACGCCTGACTTGTTGATACTATATTGACATGTATGACCTACACCTGACTTGTTGATACTATATAGACATGTATGACCTACTCCTGACTTGTTGATACTATATAGACATGTATGACCTACGCCGACTTGTTGATACTATATTGACATGTATGACCTAGACCTGACTTGTTGATACTATATAGACATGTATGACCTACACCTGACTTGTTGATACTATATAGACATGTATGACCTACACCTGACTTGTTGATACTATATAGAGATGTATGACCTACGCACGACTTGTTGATACTATATAGACATGTATGACCTACGCACGACTTGTTGATACTATATAGACATGTATGACCTACGCACGACTTGTTGATACTATATAGACATGTATGACCTACGCACGACTTGTTGATACTATATAGACATGTATGACCTACGCCTGACTTGTTGATACTATATAGACATGTATGACCTACGCCTGACTTGTTGATACTATATAGACATGTATGTTCTAGACCTGACTTGTTGATACTATATAGACATGTATGACCTACACCTGACTTGTTGATACTATATAGACATGTATGACCTACACCTGACTTGTTGATACTATATAGACATGTATGACCTACACCTGACTTGTTGATACTATATAGACATGCATGACCTACACCTGAATGTTGATACTATATAGACATGCATGACCTCCGCCTGACTTGTTGATACTATATAGACATGCATGTTCTCCGCCTGACTTGTTGATACTATATAGACATGTATGACCTACGCACGACTTGTTGATACTATATAGACATGTATGACCTCCGCCTTACTTGTTGATACTATATAGACAAGTATGACCTCCGCCTTACCTGTTGATACTATATAGACACGTATGACCTCTGCCTGACTTGTTGATACTATATAGACACGTATGACCTACACCTGACTTGTTGATACTATATAGACATGTATGACCTAGACCTGACTTGTTGATACTATATAGACATGTATGACCTACACCTGACTTGTTTATACTATTTAGACATGTATGACCTACGCCTGACTTGTTGATACTATATAGACATGTATGACCTACGCACGACTTGTTGATACTATATAGACATGTATGACCTACGCAAGACTTGTTGATACTATATAGACATGTATGACCTACGCACGACTTGTTGATACTATATAGACATGTATGACCTACGCACGACTTGTTGATACTATATAGACATGTATGACCTACACACGACTTGTTGATACTATATAGACATGTATGACCTAGACCTGACTTGTTGATACTATATTGACATGTATGACCTAGACCTGACTTGTTGATACTATATAGACATGTTTGACCTACACCTGACTTGTTGATACTATATAGACATGCATGACCCACACCTGACTTGTTGATACTATATAGACATGCATGACCTCCGCCTGACTTGTTGATACTATATAGACATGCATGACCTACGCACGACTTGTTGATACTATATAGACATGTATATCCTACGCACGACATGTTGATACTATATAGACATGCATGACCTCCGCTTGACTTGTTGATACTATATAGACATGCATGACCTCGGCCTGACTTGTTGATACTATATAGACATGCATGACCTCCGCCTGACTTGTTGATACTATATGGACATGTATGACCTCCGCCTGACTTGTTGATACTATATATACATGCATGACCTACACCTGACTTGTTGATACTATATAGACACGTATGACCTCCGCCTGACCTGTTGATACTATATAGACACGTATGACCTATGCCTGACTTGTTGATACTATATAGACACGTATCACCTACACCTGACTTGTTGATACTATATAGACATGTATGACCTAGACCTGACTTGTTGATACTATATAGACATCAACAGGTAAGGCGGAGGTCATACGTGTCTATATAGTATCAACAAGTATAGGCAGAGGTCATATAAAATATATAGTATCAACAAGTCAGGTGTAGGTCATACATGTCTATATAGTATCAACAAGTCAGTAGTAGTCATACATGTCTATATAGTATCAACAGTCAGTTAGTAGGTCATACATGTATATATCACAATATCAGGCGTAGGTCATACATGTCTATATAGTATCAACAAGTCAGGCGTAGGTCATGCATGTCTATATAGTATCAACAAATCGTGTAGGTCATACATATCTATATAGTATCAACAAGTCGTGCGTAGGTCATACATGTCTATATAGTATCAACAAGTCGTGCGTAGGTCATACATGTCTATATAGTATCAACAAGTTAGGCGGAGAACATGCATGTCTATATAGTATCAACAAGTCAGGCGGAGGTCATACATGTGCATATGGTATCAACAAGTCAGGTGTAGGTCATGTATGTATATAGTATCAACAAGTCAATACGTGTAGGTCATGCATGTATATATAGTATCAACAAGTCGTGCGTAGGTCATACATGTCTATATAGTATCAACAAGTCAGGTGTAGGTCATACATGTCTTTATAGTATCAACAAGTCAGGCGGAATGAAAGAATAAACGACTTGTTGATACTATATAGACATGTATGACCTAGACCTGACTTGTTGATACTATATTGACATGTATGACCTAGACCTGACTTGTTGATACTATATAGACATGTTTGACCTACACCTGACTTGTTGATACTATATAGACATGCATGACCCACACCTGACTTGTTGATACTATATAGACATGCATGACCTCCGCCTGACTTGTTGATACTATATAGACATGCATGACCTACGCACGACTTGTTGATACTATATAGACATGTATATCCTACGCACGACATGTTGATACTATATAGACATGCATGACCTCCGCTTGACTTGTTGATACTATATAGACATGCATGACCTCGGCCTGACTTGTTGATACTATATAGACATGCATGACCTCCGCCTGACTTGTTGATACTATATGGACATGTATGACCTCCGCCTGACTTGTTGATACTATATATACATGCATGACCTACACCTGACTTGTTGATACTATATAGACACGTATGACCTCCGCCTGACCTGTTGATACTATATAGACACGTATGACCTATGCCTGACTTGTTGATACTATATAGACACGTATCACCTACACCTGACTTGTTGATACTATATAGACATGTATGACCTAGACCTGACTTGTTGATACTATATAGACATCAACAGGTAAGGCGGAGGTCATACGTGTCTATATAGTATCAACAAGTAAGGCGGAGGTCATACATGTCTATATAGTATCAACAAGTCAGGTGTAGGTCATACATGTCTATATAGTATCAACAAGTCAGGTGTAGGTCATACATGTCTATATAGTATCAACAAGTCAGTTGTAGGTCATACATGTCTATATAGTATCAACAAGTCAGGCGTAGGTCATACATGTCTATATAGTATCAACAAGTCAGGCGTCATGTCATGTCTATAGTATCAACAAGTCGTGCGTAGGTCATACATATCTATATAGTATCAACAAGTCGTGCGTAGGTCATACATGTCTATATAGTATCAACAAGTCGTGCGTAGGTCATACATGTCTATATAGTATCAACAAGTTAGGCGGAGAACATGCATGTCTATATAGTATCAACAAGTCAGGCGGAGGTCATACATGTCTATATAGTATCAACAAGTCAGGTGTAGGTCATGCATGTATATATAGTATCAACAAGTCAGGTGTAGGTCATGCATGTATATATAGTATCAACAAGTCGTGCGTAGGTCATACATGTCTATATAGTATCAACAAGTCAGGTGTAGGTCATACATGTCTTTATAGTATCAACAAGTCAGGCGGAATGAAAGAATAAACGACTTGTTGATACTATATAGACATGCATGACCTCCGCCTGACTTGTTGATACTATATGGACATGTATGACCTCCGCCTGACTTGTTGATACTGTATGGACATGTATGACCTCCGCCTGACTTGTTGATACTGTATAGACATTTATGACCTCCGCCTGACTTGTTGATACTATATAGACATGCATGACCTCCGCTTGACTTGTTGATACTATATAGACATGCATGACCTCGGCCTGACTTGTTTATACTATATAGACATGCATGACCTCCGCCTGACTTGTTGATACTGTATGGACATGTATGACCTCCGCCTGACTTGTTGATACTGTATAGACATTTATGACCTCCGCCTGACTTGTTGATACTATATAGACATGTATGACCTACGCCTGACTTGTTGATACTATATAGACATGCATGACCACCGCCTGACTTGTTGATATTATATAGACATGCATGACCTCCGCCTGACTTGTTGATACTATATAGAAATGCATGTTCTCCGCCTGACTTGTTGATACTTTATAGACATGTATGTCCTACGTACGACTTGTTGATACTATATAGACATGTATGACCTACGCACGACTTGTTGATACTATATAGACATGTATGACCTACGCACGACTTGTTGATACTATATAGACATGCATGACCTACGCCTGACTTGTTGATACTATATAGACATGTATGACCTACGCCTGACTTGTTGATACTATATAGACATGTATGACCTACGCCTGACTTGTTGATACTATATAGACATGTATGACCTCCGCCTTAACTTGTTGATACTGTATAGACATGTATGACCTCCGCCTGACTTGTTGATACTGTATAGACATGTATGACCTCCGCCTGACTTGTTGATACTATATAGACATGTATTACCTCCGCCTGACTTGTTGATACTGTATAGTCATGTATGACCTCCGCCTGACCTGTTGATACTGTATAGACTTGTATGACCTCCGCCTGACTTTTTGATACTATATAGACATGTATGACCTACGTCTGACTTGTTGATGCTATATAGACATGTATGACCTACGCCTGACTTGTTGATACTATATAGACATGTATGACCTACGCCTGACTTGTTGATACTATATAGACATGTATGACCTACGCCTGACTTGTTGATACCATATAGACATGTATGACCTACACCTGACTTGTTGATACTATAAAGACATGTATGACCTACGCCTGACTTGTCTATACTATATAGACATGTATGACCTAGACCTGACTTGTTGATACTATATAGACATGTATGACCTAGACCTGACTTGTTGATACTATATAGACATGCATGACCTCCGCTTGACTTGTTGATACTATATAGACATGCATGACCTCGGCCTGACTTGTTGATACTATATAGACATGCATGACCTACGCCTGACTTGCTGATACTATATAGACATGTATGACCTACGCCTGACTTGTTGATACTATATAGACATGTATGACCTACGCCTGACTTGTTGATACTGTATAGACATGTTTGACCTACGCCTGACTTCTTGATACTGTATAGACATGTATGACCTACGCCTGACTTGTTGATACTGTATAGACATGTATGACCTCCGCCTGACTTGTTGATACTGTATAGACATGTATGACCTCCGCCTGACTTGTTGATACTGTATAGACATGTATGACCTCCGCCTGACTTGTTGATACTGTATAGACATGTATGACCTCCGCCTGACTTTTTGATACTATATAGACATATATGACCTCCGCCTGACTTTTTGATACTATATAGACATATATGACTTGTTGATACTTTATAGACATGTATGACCTCCACCTGACTTGTTGATACTATATAGACATGTATGACCTCCACCTGACTTGTTGATACTATATAGACATGTATGACCTCCACCTGACTTGTTGAATTTATATAGACATGTATGACCTACACCTGACTTGTTGATACTATATAGACATGTATGACCTACACCTAACTTGTTGATACTATATAGACATGTATGACCTACACCTGGCTTGTTGATACTATATAGACATGTATGACCTACACCTGATTTGTTGATACTATATAGACATGTACGACCTACACCTGGCTTGTTGATACTATATAGACATGTATGACCTACACCTAGCTTGTTGATACTATATAGACATGTATGACCTACACCTGACTTGTTGATACTATATAGACATGTATGACCTACACCCACACATGCACGTACAAAAATAACGTTCTTTGTGCGATTTCGTTTTTACTTTTTTTTTTTATTTCTTCCAGGGAGCATAAAAATGTACACACTACCTAATGATGTGTACACCCTATCTAATGATGTGTACACCCTATCTAATGATGTGTACACCCTATCTAATGATGTGTACACCCTATCTAATGATGTGTACACCCTATCTAATGATGTGTGCTTTTTTTTTCTAAAGTGCTGCAATAGAAACCATGCCACTGTAATTAACGTCTTGAGATGTGGGAATAATACGATTGCATTAATCAGTGTCTTGAAATGACTTGTCTTTGTCTCAGCGGGTAGACGCGTCAAGTCTTTTTTTTTTAAATATATGGTGATGGTTGCAATAGGATGTATTGGTGATGGTTGCCGTAGGAAGAAAAGGTAATAGGTGGAGTATGATGTACAGATGATGGTTGAGTAGGAGGAGATGGAGGGGATGGTTGAGTAGGGATGTAAAGGTAATAGGTGGAGTATGATGTACAGATGACGGTTGAGTAGGGATGTAAAGGTAATAGAAGGGGTATGATGTACAGATGACGGTTGAGTAGGGATGTAAACGTAATAGAAGGGGTATGATGTACAGATGATGGTTGAGTAGGGATGTAAAGGTAATAGGGTGGAGTATGATGTACAGATGACGGTTGAGTAGGGATGTAAAGGTAATAGAAGGAGTATGATGTACAGATGACGGTTGAGTAGGGATGTAAAGGTAATAGGTGGAGTATGATGTACAGATGACGGTTGAGTAGGGATGTAAAGGTAATAGAATGGGTATGATGTACAGATGACGGTTGAGTAGGGATGTAAAGGTAATAGAAGGAGTATGATGTACAGATGATGGTCGAGTAGGAGGAGATGGAGGGGATGGTTGAGTAGGTGGTATAGGTGGTGGTTATGTGGGTGTTAGACAAGAAGTGGGTGGATGGTGCTGTCAGTTTAAAAGGTAAGGAAAGTAATACTGCAAAAGCTGCCTACCGTTGACAGAATGCAGGTGTCCATAAAATGATATTCCGCATCCAACGTGAGGACTACCTTTATATTGAATATACATTATGTAGCGGTCTTTCTGGAAAACGCTCTGATGTATTAAAGAAACAAACAAAAATCTATATTTCCGTTTCAACAATTGCTTCAATTAAACTTAAAGATTGTGTTGTTGTTTCTGTTGTTGTCATTGCAGTTGTTGTTATTGTTTATTAGAGTTGCAATTTTTATTATTTGTTGATGTTGTTGTTGTTGCTGTTGTTGTTTTTGTTGTTGCTGTTGTTGTTTTTGTTGTCACTGTTGTTGTTTTTGTTGTTGCATTTTTAGCAGCTGCTTCTGTTGTTGTTATTGTTTGTTGTTGTTGTTATTGTTTGTTGTTGTTGCTTTGGTTGTTTGTTGTTTGTGTTGTTGCTATTTCGTTATTTATGGATTTTAATCGGACTCATTTTTGTCCATTTAATTATATTTCTTAATGCAACTATTTCAAATTTTTTCAACTCAACATCTGACATGTTACCCTTCTGCACAACTCATTGTGTTAAACTATAATAAGCCAAGCCAGCCTGTATCACGTGATATTTTTATTCCGTAACATTCAAAGAAAAAAAATATGAACAAAAAAAAACACTTGTACCATTATAATTACTGACTCATCACCTTATTACTTCAGAATCAGAACAGAACAATCATTATAATTACTGACTCATCACCTTATGACTTCAGAATCAGAACAGAACAATCATTATAATTACTGACTCATCACTTTATAACTCAGAATCAGAACAGAACAACCATTATAATTACTGACTCATCACCTTATGACTCAGAATCAGAACAGAACAGAATGCTTCATGGCTTGTTTTATTAACGCTTCGGTTTAACTGGGTTTATTTAAGTGTCTTGATATGAAAGTCGAGTTCTACCTTATTACATCGGTATTTTTCTGTATTCATACATCAAATAGATACTACCAGCATTTGCTCTCTATTAGTATTTTAGAATTAACCATCTTCAACTATAGATTGACATCAGGGTTGTTAATATTGCAATATTGTATTGGTATTGGCAGTATTGCCAATACTTTTTTAAGTATTGGTACGATATTGCAATACTTCTTGAAATTTGATATTGGTATTGGTATTGCCAATACTTATTTTTGATATTGGTATTGATTTTTAACCAATACTTAAAGCAATATTCAATAAGTTCTCTACAACATTGGTTGTGAATAAAGCTGAATATAATAAATTTTTCTTTGGTGTCGCCATCTTGCGAGTGACATAGCCAAGCAATTTTTGAATGAGACTGAGCAATGAATGATAATAGAAATCATATATGATATCTGTGGCAATGAGTATTGACCAGTGAGTACTCTAAGTAAATCAATTTCTATAGAATTTGTTATTCTTTCCAAGCTTTTTTCCGGTTGCATTACATAATTTTCTTGAGTGTTTATTGTTATTTGGAAAGTATTGTCAGGCAGATCACTTGGTATGCTTTTGGTAACACCTGGTGAAACCCGGTGGAATTCAATGTATGATGCTGTCACCAGAGATTACAACATTCTCTGTGCAAGTGACGTGGAAGTGACATGGAAGTTGTTGACAAACTTTGTGATGAACTTGATATCAAAAGACTACAGCCTGTACAGAAAACATTTGTTAAAGAGTATGTTGCTGTTATGAAGCCTGTTTGCTGTGGACTAGATATTTTGCAGGGTGAAACTAAAAAGACATTAGACTTGGTTTCCTTTACCAACACTTGTCGTGATGAAGGCTCAGTTAAAAGTGTTTCTTGAACAAGGAAAGAATGATCGGCTCGTAGTTTGTTCTCCATTAGCTTCATGTCTTTTGAATGCCATCGATAGAAGATTTGCAAACATGTTTGACAGCATTGTTGCTCAGCTGGCATCCGTTGTACATCCCAAATTCAAGTTGGACTGGATGGATGATGATTTGCAGCGTTCGCATCTGAAGAGACGCGTTTCACAATCACTGATGTGAATCAAGAAATTAATAATTACTTGGCAGACACTTCAAACAGTATTTTATCATTGGATGCCTATCCACATATCCGTAAAATATAAATATACCTGAATACAGGACTTCCTTCAAGCGCTGATGTTGAAAGGCTGTTTTCATTAGGACAGCGGTCGGGGAACCGGGGTAAATTACCCCAAATGGGGTAAAAATGAAATTTTTGGGGGTAAAAATGAGTAAAAAGTATATATTTTTAATTTGCTGTGGGGTAATATCAACTTACACACAAATATTTTGGGGTAATGATTAAAAAAGTTCCCCGACCGCTGCATTAGGAGGAGAAGTATTTCCCCCTCTTCGTTCACGACTGAGCAGTGCGCATTTTGAAATGGTTACTTTTCTTCGTCTGGCTAAGTGGTAACTGCCAGTTAGGTGGCGTTACCCTGTGAACTCTACTGGAATTCATCGTTAATTTTCCAGATGTAATGCAATCCACTGACTCGGTCTGACTGCTTTTACTATAGTGTGATGTTTAACTGTTTAAGTATCATTTGCTTTTCTATGACAGTCATTTGCTTCATCCATCCATTCATTCATTCACAATATTTGTACAGCATACATATTAAAAATCTTGTTGCTAAAGGACGTTAAGGTATGCCGACTTATTTAATAGTAGTTTATTATGTTGTCAAAGACTTTTGTATGCTTAGAGGGAAACTGGTGAAGCAAGTGTTAAATATTGAACAAAATTTGGTTAAAAATACATCATCTAAATCAGCCAAAAATGTTTTTATCGTTTATCGATGTAAGTGATATATGGCAATGAATTACGTATTTGCGTTTTATTCATCGAATGACCCAAATATTGGTATTGGTATTGGCAATAATAAATAAATATTGGTATTGGTATTGCAATACTGGTTTTAAAATTGTATTGGTATTGGTATTGCAATACTGGTTTTAAAATTGTATTGGTATTGGTATTGCCAATAATTTTTTTTAGTATTGTTAACAACCCTGATTGACATTAATTTTTATGGTAAAACTACTATATAAATGAACCAACACAGATATTCTGTACATGATTTGGTAAAACGTCTTCATTTATTTTTTTTTTTTCCAAAGTTATATTTGATGTTTTAAATAATCAACAAGTGGATTTGTTTACAGTTTTATCAATCCAAAACTTAATTATGTTCATGTGGCTTATTATTATACTGAATAATTCACTTACTGGCTAGTGACTCAATACTGAAATATTAATTGCATATTGATACATTTAATATTAATAACATTCACAAATTGATTGCCTCACAATTTGACCTAAGAACTGATTCAATAACTTTATTATTGATATATATATCTCAATGAATGAATCAGACAACTAGTGTTGTTTTCGTTGACGAAAACTAAAACTAAAACATTCGTTGACGAAAATGTTGACTTTTCGTCAATGAGAACTAAAACTAAAATTAGCAGCAAGACTAAAACTAGACGAAAAGTGAAATAAATACAGAAAAAACGAAATAAAAACTGAAACTAAAATATAGTGTTGCTTTCGTTCACGAAAACTAAAACTAAAACCTTCGTTAACGAAAATGTTGACTTTTCGTCAACAAGAACTAAAACTAAAACTAAAATTAGCAGCAAGACTAAAACTAGACGAAAACTAAAATAATTACAGAAAAAACGAAATAAAAACTGAAACTAAAATATGACCTGGGACTAAAACAACACTAAAGACAACAAGCTAAATATTATATGATTGTTGTTGTTTATTATGTCTCTTCTTATCGTAGTCCATAAATTCATGGCGTTTCGTTTTTCGCTCCATTTGACAGAGGAGGAAAAATTTGATTCGTTTTGTGTCCCCTCCCTCGATTTATATTCTTTCTCTTTGATCAAATGAAGACCAAAAATACAACAGACGTCCAGTAAATGAAGGCAGTAAATCTATTGTCCAATTTGATTTCCTTCCTGTAATATGATGGCATATACTGGGCAAAAAGCCAGTCTGTCAGGAAACAAGCAGCTGGGCGGAGAAACTGATATCAGGAAAACTGGGATCTCTAAAAACTAAAACCTATTCTTGTGTGTTGCTGAGCTCTCTAAACTTGAACCTATACTTGTGTTGTGTTATTTTGTGTTATCTTTCTGTTTGTTCGGACAGTTACATAGCTGTAATGTATTGTTATGTAATTCTTTGATGTCTTCAAATGTTTTCGTTTCATCTCTATCTATAATTAACTTTTTTTTAGTTTTCAGCCAATAATTATTTCAGCTCTCAGTTCCTAGATTATTATGTCATCGCTGAAAGTTTTTATTATTATTATTTCTGTCATTTTGTAATCAAGACAGCTTTGGATTATTATTTTTTTGGAAAAATATTAAATGGTTAAAAACAAGATTTATACGTTTTTATCTTTTTGACAGACATTAATTATTATTATTAATACTTTAACAAAGTGGGGTGATATAATATAGTTTAACACGATATGTAATGTGATTTTACTATTGCTGGAACCTTTCAGTTTTTACATGGTAAATCTTTGTGTAATGCCGTTACCTAGCTATTGATGTGTGCTTTAGATTTCCCCACCATACACCGGTGTTAAGACAGTTAATCGGCTATTAATGTTTCGTTTCCCCCATAACAGCCCTTTGTGTAACACCCGTTGAGAAACAACGATTCTAGCCACGTTTAGATTCGAACTCATATCCTGCGCATCACCCACCAAGCTCGCAATCTCTACCGCCACACGGTAGTCTAGTGAAGAAATATAATTTATCCCCCGCCCCCAAAAAAAAAATCATTGCTCACGTGACCTTTGCCCACCCTAACACGTGAGTACAAAGTAAAACTAATTGGTACATCGTTACAGTTTCATCAATAATATGTTCCATCAGATTAGTAGCGGGCGGGGGAGCAGGGGCCCGGCCCCCTGCGCCTTTTCTGGGCCCCTCTACTTTTTTACTCTACTTAGTAACAGTTTGTCTGCCCCCCCCCCCCTTTGATATTGTCTGCCCCCCCACCCGCTATTGGTCTGGCCCCTGCTGTAGAATATTCACGCTACGGGGCTGTGCTCCATACAGAGGTGGATATAATAACGGGTGCATCTTGGACCCAACTTCTATAGGGCCCAAACGATCCCAGTTTTGCCCTTGTTAACTTTATTTTCTTCTCTCTATCATTTTAAAGGGCCACCAATGCTTTCTAATTATGTCCGGGGGGGCCCTGTCGACCACATCCGGTTTCCAGTTCCGTAAATAAAAATATCATGCATATCATTGTTACCTTGAGATTCTTTTATTAAAAAAAAACAAATAAATCAGAAAAATCATTTTAAAAAAAAATTGTAAAAAAATAGATTTTCACCCTCAAGGTGTACATCAACCATACGCATGGGCGTATTCATGGGGGGGGGGGCAAGGAGAAGCATTTGCCCCCCCCCCTACATTTTAAAAAAATGTCATATAAGAGGGGGGCATTTGCCCCCCCCCCCTTACATTTAAAAAAAATGTCATAAAGTTGTTATTTGCCCCCCCCCTGGAAAATTTTGCCCCCCCCCCTGGAAAAAATCCTAGCGACGCCCATGACCATGCGCCCATGAAATGATGTAAACAAAGCACTATAAATAAACACACCAATTTTCAAATGGATCTGTAAAAATAAAATAAAATCCTTATTTCAGTTTTAAACCTAGTGTAGTTTTGAAAACACTTGAATACTTTCGCCCTCTGGCTATTTCAATTCATTGTTGACGTTATTCAAGGCCTAACTCCAATAACTCTTGTTCAAACATGTGCAGTCTGTTAGCGAGAACCTAGAGGCTAGATTTACTTTTAGGTCCTGTTAATTTGAAATTGAGATGGAATTAATAGAAATGATTTTTTTTTTGGACCAACAACAACCTACATTTCCGGTCCAGTCTGTGTTTGAATAAACAATAGCATAAATTAAAAATCGTGTAATAGACAAATAAAATTACTCTACACTTTTTGTAACTCTATTTTAGAATTCATACGGATAACTTAAAACATTTACTACATGCATGGCCGTCCAAACAGATAAGCAAACTAGGGCGAGGGGCTCATCCATCCAGTAAACGTTTCTATTAAATCTAGTGCCAACAGAGGAAATTTCGCCTAGATCACGGCCAGTTGGCCGAATCCGGCCAGCTGAACTGGAACTGTTTATATTGGCCCGCCACTGTTTCCACAGTGAAACACAGAAGTAGCCAATCATGTTGCGACGTTTACATTTTAAATTAAATTACGTCATGGCATCACTCCGTCCGTCTGCTCTTTGGCCCGGGCCGTCGGTCATATTTCGTAACTTAATGTGGCCCTCGATTCAAAAAATGTGCCCACCCCTGGTTTACCCCATTGTGCAACTGTTGTTCTAATTGAAGCTTAGTGGTGGAAAAAGTGTGCCGGGCTCAAGTGTGATCAACAGAAACAACAGTACATGCTAGACTACAACTGTGCGGAATTACTTTGCCTTGGATCACTAACTACGTAAGAATATAATGTTGACGTTTGTGATGTAAGAGACTTCCTCAAAAAAAAAAAAAACAACTTCACTAGTGAATAAAATAAATAAATGAAAGGGACAGGTAAAAATTCAGGTGTCTGTCAGGTGAACCTCATTCCACTTAACAAGCGGTTTTAAACGTGTTGCCTTTATAGAAAACGTTTTTATTAATGTTGGCGAACAAAAAAAAAACGAAAGAACTTGAGAACAAAATAGTTCTATAACTGAGTGCTCAATGTTATGTTGAATGTTCAATGTTATGTTGGACGCTCAATGCTTGTTGAAAGCTCAAGGTTATGTTGAATGCACAATATTATGCATACTAGCTGTACCCTGCAAACCTTTGCTTAGAATTATGTCCCCTTAGGCTTGATCGGTAGAATAGGTTATTTTTTGGTTTCGGGCAGATCCGATTTTTTCATGATTGTATTTTAAACTGGAATACTGTTGTGTTAATTCTTTACTTTCGATTTAACGCAGAACCCAAATCGCTTTGATTTATATTATTCTCAATTATAGCTGTTACTTTTTATTTCTTTAATAAGTTGAATGTCATTATTTAATGTGACAAAATAATAGTTGGAGATAACAAAAAAAAAACACTGACGTACTCACTTAAGTGAACTTTCTGAACTCAGTTAAGTACAACTATCCATTGGAACATCACTGTTTGTTTGTTTTTTTTTGTTTGTTTGTTGCCAACTACAGACATGAATTCTATTAGTTCAATTCTATGATGGTTAAATTGTCTGAACTAAAACATTGAATACAAAGAGTGTAATTAGTTCGACAATTACAAGCCTCCTCCTCTTCACACCCCCACCCCAATCAACGCCACAATATTCATTCCCAATAGCATAACTAATGCTTGTAGCGTTGTAGCGCCCTGGGTCGACTTTATAAATGCCACCCCATTCCATTGCCGAAAACTACTTAAGTGATAAAATTCCCGCCTTTTGCCAGGGGTAAATCAAATGCCGCCCCCATGGGTGTAGTGCCCTTCCGCCCTACCTAGTTTTCGCCACTGTCCATTCTCTTTAAGTTATTTTTTTCATTATATATGTATTTCTTTCATTATATATGTTTCACTTTATATGAATATGTATATTTATTACATTATGTATAAACCTAGTTAGTAAGTTCCCTCTTCCTCAAGTTCCTGTGAAAGGTAATGTTGCATGAATATGAAATTATAAATCATGTATCACAATTAATTACACATATAGAAAGCTGATAAAACAATTCATTAATCAATGAAACGGGTAAAGCAATAATAATGTTTTCAATGAAAAACAGCAGGGCTCCATCAAGTCCAGGGCTCCGACAAGTCTAGGTCTCTCACACTAACCCCCCGGTCTAGTTATTCTTACAAGTCGTAAATATGTAATTGGTTGCTGTAATTTACCATATCCGTTTTTTTTTAATAAATAAGAGCTAATTCACTTATTGCTCTTTAATGATTTCAGATGGCTAAACGGTCATTACTACAGGAGGACTTCAAGGGATCAGACCGGACGCTGGTGAGCAGCTCCTTGGACAGCAACAACAGCAGCCGCAGCAATGTCCACACCTTCGCCTCATCCTCCTACTACACCAACAGCAACAACGACATTCGCGGCGATGACCGGACAGACGAGGACGAGGATGAAGAGGACGATGACGATGACGTCAGACAGAGGCAGGAGGAGCTGGAGTCAGACAAGGGCATCTGGGAGAAGACGTCACATTACATTCTGCTGGGATTCGGAGCGGTCTTCGGAGTCAGAAATATCTTGAAATTTCCTGCTCTGGCAATTGAACATGGAGGAGGTAAGTCTTTCATTATTTAGATGTGGTACCGATATATGTTTAATACTGGCTGTACCCTGCAAAACGTTTGCATAGAGTTATATCCCCTTAGGCTTGATCGGTAGGCTCTAGGTTATTTTGTGGTTTCGGGCAGATCCGATTTTTTCATGATCGTATTTTAAACTGGAATACTGTTGTATTCATTCTTTACTTTCGATTTAACGCAGAACCCAAATCGCTACTATTATTATTAATGTTGACTTCTTGATGTTGATGTTGTGAATTTGATTTGTGTAGTTGATTTTACAGGTTCACTTTCTCAATTATTAAAGTTCCTGTTAGGATAAGATGATTTTCACTTGATTTCATGTATCTCTCGTGAGACCGTTTTTTTATGAAATGCCAAATACAGTTGGGCTGTTTCTTTTTACGGCCCGCGCTCCAAAACCTGGTGTTATAACGTCTGACCTTGATCCGGCTGTTTTGTGCTAATTCAGTCTCAACATTCTCACCCCTTTGCCAACTAAAGTCTCTTTAGTGCCTGTGTTATCTTTACAGCCTCGACTAGTCCATATTTAGTAAGGACATTTCAAAAACTGTTTCCCAAGTAGAGATTATACTGTCAGAATAATATTGAGACCTAACATTACTAACACCCATTCATTCAGTAACGTAGCGAGCTTAACTCGCGCCCGGGGCACATTACCCTTTTAATACCTTTTTAGGGTCCAGCCCTCTTATTCGAAAACCATATATTATTATACGTAAAATATCTCATTTGGCGCACCTTTGTGAGTAGCGCCCGGGGCATGATGCCCCCTTGACCACCCATCGCTACGCCTCTGCACTCATTCATGAAACTCTATTATAGACAGCAAAACATGAGAAATAAGAATGTCAGGGTATTGTGGGGTGGGGGGGGGTCTGAAATATGATCTGACTTTAAAACATGACAGAAAAATGATTTACACTTCCTCTGTGGTATTTTTTTATTTTTTTTTGTTATAATCTAAATAACTTTCAAGATCCTCAAGTGGTAATCCCATATATAAATATTTTCTTTTGAAACCAAAGCAACACTGCACAGGTGTTAAAAAAAATTAAACACACATACACACTACGCACACACACACACACTCGCCTTCAGTTTACTAAGTAAACAAGACAAAAAAAATTGTTGTGTTGGTTAATTAAATTCTGATGTAGCTAGTTTGTTTGTTTTTTTAAACTTAGATCAGTTTATGATACAAGAGATTATTTTATAATGACTTCACTGCTGTTATTGTTGTTGTTTTTTTTTTTTGCTCATAAAAGCTTTTGGCTAGCTCAAGATAAATATTATACAAGAAAACCAAATAAAAAAAAAGGGATGGTGTGTTGAAAAGGGAAAAGGGGGGTGGGGGGGGGAAGATCTTAGATATGATGATTTGAATTCGCTATTTCACAAGAATAGGCTGAGATGGTTATGGGCGGTGGCGTAGCGAGCTTAACTCGCTCCCGGGGTACAATACCTTTTTCAGCGCCCCCCCCCCCAATTCGAAAACCCTGTAATATTATATGAAAAATATACCATTTGGCGCCCTTTTGTGAGCAGCGCCCGGGCATGATTCCACCCCTTGCCCACCCCTCGCTACGCCACTGGTGAGGGGTCAGAGTCCTTGATGTTTATAGGTCTCTCGTAAGATGTTGTGGTGTCATTGCATGATGTTATCCACAAATGTTAGATATAGAATCAATATATCACATGACACACATAGGTGTTTATAGAAATATATCACATGCAATGCAAAATATTTTATAGAATCAACATATTTAATGCTACACAAAGGTGTTTATAGAAATATATTACGTGCAACACAAAGGTGTTAACAAAATAGAATCAGTAGATCACTTGCAGTTCAAAGATGCTGTAGATATATGTTCAGTGGATAAGCTTAAACTTCTTAATCTTAGATTGGACTCATAGAAACTATTGGTCAGTTTGCCACCCTTGACCGTAGTCTATAACAAACATCAGGCCAGACATGGGTAAACTACAGCCGTACCCACCACTCTACGCGTTCTCGTTCTGTGACGTTTACATTAGATTTCTATTAGATTTATAGTCAATCATTTAAAAGCTCAATTCGTGTTCGGCCTTTCTGTCAAATATACACCATTTTGGCTCACGGTTCAAAATGTCCGCCCACCCTGGCCTAGACTATTCATAGATCAAATAAACGACAAGTAAATTGATTTACCGTACTTTCACGTACTTATCTTGGTTGAGACCAGAGTGCAGACGAGTAATTCGGTCACTTTTCAAAAAAAAAAAAGGAGGACAGTAAATACAATACGACGAGTGTCAAGTTTTTTGTGTGTGTGCGGGGGCCCTTCTTATTCAGGGGAGTCTGGTGCACCCGCCTTTCAATCTGGTGCACCCGCCTTTCAATCCGCCTCTGGGATTACTCAGAATGTCTTTGACATTCAAAAAACGTACGTAAACGAATTATTAACGAAATAAATAATCAACAGTTTAGGAAAAAAATAAGCTAGAATTGTATTTTAGTCAAAAGTGATCATGAAACTGTTGACAGTTAATGGAAGAAAGAAAACTGCTGGACTGCCACACACTGGTTTAGTAATATAAGCAAATATCAAATACTTCCTAAATTATGACCCAGCACGATTAATACCCATTGGTTACACTATATATGATTTTTTTAATTAACTCATTAATGGTGTTAAAACAGTTTATAATCTCATTTCATTTAATCAGCGTGTATCCTGATTTAGTTAATAAATTAGTCCAATGTGTTTTTCGTGTAATATACTCAATTGTGGCTTTAAGACATGTAAACAATCTCTGTTTATATAAATTAGGGTGATTCTGATAAAGCAAATCGCAAGAATGCTGTAAATGTAACCAGGGCATTAACTCCAAGCAATATGTCCCACACTAGAGAGCAATTTATTCTCGGTTTGACAGGTTTTCTCAACACATTGCTTT
The DNA here is from genome assembly GCA_021962125.1 of Bulinus truncatus. Classification (NCBI taxonomy): domain Eukaryota; kingdom Metazoa; phylum Mollusca; class Gastropoda; family Planorbidae; genus Bulinus; species Bulinus truncatus. Next base: position 925,761 of record JAGDYQ010000253.1, read on the forward strand.
GTTAAATGTTATACTACATTTAATGTTTTTAAAGCTTAATGAAGAACTGTCGTAATTAGTGAAAGAATCTGGTCGCTGCTAATAAATAGTTTGCCCCACTTAATGTTGTTGTTTTTTTCCACGCTAGCGGTTCATGTAAAAAAATAAATATTCATTGATTATTTACTCTGGAGAGAAACTTCAGAGTGTTCTTTGCTTTTTGTGTGCTGCTTTATTATAACAAAAAGCTGGAACAGTTAGAAATTTTGAATGGTATCCACTACTGATAACTTACTTATTTACCATTAACTAGTATTGACAATAAATAAAAAGGAAGAAAATTTTAATAATGGATTTTTTTTCGCGTAAATTTTATTTGACAGTTTGTTAGAGTTAGGGTTAGAGTTAGGGTATAATTAGCAACATAATTGGTCGGGCTGCCTTATGTGGTGACATTTGATTGGGGAGGGGGCGGCAATGCTCGGAGTCTTAGGAGTCCCGTCATAGGAGATAGTATTGTTACCTAAATGTAACAAAACTAACAGTTTAAGGACAAAATGATTGGGAAAAAAACTATTACCACTCGATTTGTTTGAAATAATTATGTACTGGACACCTTATAGATTTAGGCTCATCACGTGATAATTAGATTAACGACGACTCGTTTCATCCAAATGGGGTCCGCGAACTCACAATTAGAACTTTTTTTTTTCAAATCACGGATTTCTTCGAGCGCGGCGATAGGCGTACGGGTGGTGGGATGCGTGCCAAGATCTTTAGTGTGTGTGTGAGAGTGTGTGCGTGGTTGCGTGTGTAATGGTGCATGCGTGTGTGATATCCTGCGACACATGCCCTTATTTGAGATTCTCTGACATGGTTGTTACTGTTGTGGTTTTCAGGTGCCTTTGTATTCACGTACGTGTTTCTGACGTTCACTGTGGGAGTACCAATTGTGTACCTGGAGGTCAGTCTTGGTCAGTACGCCAGAGGAGGAGTAATAAAGTCTTGGAGAATGATACCGCTGACTAAAGGTGAGTTATAGATTTATATCATAAAACAAAAAAAAATCTTTAGCAGGAACAAAACATGTACTGCTGGATCCTGTTTCACATACAAGAGTTGCTATAGATTGCGATGTATGATGGGGCCATTGTGTCTACTTCTGACACACTAAAGCAATGTTTTCTAGGTATCACGCCCCCACCGGGGGAGGGATGCTGTATTAGTTTGAGGTGGGGTGGGGGGGGTTATAAAAAATCATCTTTCATCATTTTTGAAAATTTACATGTTGCGCTTACAATTAACTTGTGAGTTCTATTTATAGCTTACTCATTTTTAAAAGTTTGTTTTTTTTTCCAAAAAAAAAAAACAAAACAAACTATATCAAGGCTTCATTTTTATTACAGCTACATTGTTTGATACTGAAAATAGTGTATGCGCTTTAAAGCGCTGGAGGGTAGGGAGGAGACAGAAGAGTTGTTGAAAGATTTAGTTGGACACTGGTCTTAAGTAGATCGAAATAATCACAACCACTCAAAGCTTTCAAAAATAATATTTGTTACGTGAGTTTTTCATTGCCCCAATTCAATCTTTTTTTTTATTGTATCGTTTTTGTTTTGTTTTTGTTTGTTTTGTTTTGTTCATATTAAGTCGCTGAGTCCATAGTAGTTGTTTATGAATATCAGATGTAGCAATACGTGTTGGGCGGTTGTGAAGGTCGGACTGATAATTAACTCGTCAATTGCCACTGCCCTAATGTTGTCTTCTGGACAAGAATCATTGAAAAGTTTTACATCTTGCTCCACTAGCTCCACCACTAGCTCCACTGTCTCGACTAGCTCCACCAATAGCTCCACTGTCTCCACTAGCTCCACCACTAGCTCCACCGCTAGCTCCACTGTCTCCACTAGCTCCAGTGTCTCCACTAGCTCCACTGTCTCCACTAGCTCCACTGTCTCCACTAGCTCCACCACTAGCTCCACCGCTAGCTCCACTGTCTCCACTAGCTCCAGTGTCTCCACTAGCTCCACTGTCTCCACTAGCTCCACTGTCTCCACTAGCTCCACCACTAGCTCCACTGTCTGCACTAGCTCCACTAGCTCCACCACTAGCTCCACTAGCTCCACCACTAGCTCCACTAGCTCACTGTCTAGTGAATTGTCTGAGCTGTATGTAGGTCAACACTCTGGGCGAAATTCCGCGACTCAAATTAGTCGGTTTTTTTTTCACCAGATCTATATTGATGTCAGCAAGTTTACTCTTGGAAAATATCATGCTTTTGAATGGGTGGTGGGGGAAGGGGGGCGTGTTCTGACTTTACATGCTGTTATTGCTGTTAGCTCCTATGTAAGAGTTGGCAACTACATCCTCAACCTATGTCATGTTAGTCCCTGTTGTATGTGGATATACTATGTTATATATGTTATATACTGAACACTATAACAAGTTATATCTTGATCCTATATAAATTTATATATCATAAAAATCCCCTAAGGGCTCATCTGGGCAGATATGAAGTGCTGAGTTTTCAGTAGCCACAGCGTAATGTGGGGGTAGTGTGGCTAGCACAACGCCCTGCACATTTTACTCCCCCCACCCCCCCCCCAACTTTAGGTCAGTTACCCATTTAAATCTGGGTGGACTTTCATCAGGACCTGAAAAAAATCCCAATGCTTTCAATGAGTTTCGAACCCTCGACCCCCCCCCCCCACTCCCCTCCAGGAGCTCTACGCCGCACGACCACTAGTCTCCTATCTTGATCATAAACCAGGTTATATATTCTGATCATATAGTAAGTTATATCTTTATCACATAACACCATTTTCTTGATCATAAACCAGGTTATATATTCTGATCATATAGTAAGTTATATCTTTATCACATAACACCATTTTCTTGATCATAAACCAGGTTATATATTCTGATCATATAGTAAGTTATATCTTTATCACATAACACCATTTTCTTGATCATAAACCAGGTTATATATTCTGATCATATAGTAAGTTATATCTTTATCACATAACACCATTTTCTTGATCATAAACCAGGTTATATATTCTGATCATATAGTAAGTTATATCTTTATCACATAACACCATTTTCTTGATCATAAACCAGGTTATATATTCTGATCATATAGTAAGTTATATCTTTATCACATAACACCATTTTCTTGATCATAAACCAGGTTATATATTCTGATCATATAGTAAGTTATATCTTTATCACATAACACCATTTTCTTGATCATAAACCAGGTTATATATTCTGATCATATAGTAAGTTATATCTTTATCACATAACACCATTTTCTTGATCATAAACCAGGTTATATATTCTGATCATATAGTAAGTTATATCTTTATCACATAACACCATTTTCTTGATCATAAACCAGGTTATATATTCTGATCATATAGTAAGTTATATCTTTATCACATAACACCATTTTCTTGATCATAGACCAGGTTATATATTCTGATCATATAGTAAGTTATATCTTTATCACATAACACCATTTTCTTGATCATAAACCAGGTTATATATTCTGATCATATAGTAAGTTATATATTTATCACATAACACCATTTTCTTGATCATAGACCAGGTTATATATTCTGATCATATAGTAAGTTATATCTTTATCACATAACACCATTTTCTTGATCTTGTAAGAAGCATTGTTTTGATGTCCTCTGGCACAGGGGTGAACAAACTTTTTGAATCGCGGACCACAATGGGTTCTTAATTTATTTTTTTTTTACAGAAGGACAATTGAAATACTGATGGATAGAGTGTTTATAAAAAAAAAAAAAACTCTTTGGCTGACACTTCTGAAATCCTCTTCCTTGTGTGAGGCATGGGCGCAACCGATGTACGGGTCGTGCGGGTCCGGACCCTACCAAAAATCAAGCCACCCAACCAAAATTTGGGGGCAGACATACCAATTTTCATATTACCTAATATTTTGGACCCTACCAACTTCAACTTACTAGTTGCGCCCCTGGTGTGACGGAAGCGGAGCACGCGCTGTGGTTTTCTCCCATCCCTTCTTAATTAGTTTATTTATTATTCCTATAGATATCATTTAATAATCAATAGTGAAATGAACTGATCACTGTTATAGTGGATAAGGTGAACGTAAAAGATAAAGGATACCAAATACGTCTACGTTTACTTAGTGTAAGTTAAAAAACAAATTTCAAGCAACTTTTTCATATAAATGTAAAAACACCAACTTGGTTTTGTTGGTGGAACGGTAAAAAATAGTAGCCTAGTTGTTTGAAGCAGGCTGCCGGGATACGAATTCCATTGATGGATACTATTGGATACTGTTGTTATTTTGTACAATAAAATTTCCAGTTTCGTGCATAATACAGAATATTTTACTCTGACAATCACGTAGCCTATATTCCTTCTGACAATCGCGTATACTATATTCACTCTGACAATCGCGTAGACTATTTATGATAAGCTCAAAGCTGACCTATTTCATAAGTACACAAATTGTGCATATGTTTTTCATAAATAAACAAATCACGGAATTTAAATGCAATTTTTTTTTTATTTTGGTTGCTTATTAAAAAAAAAAAATAAGAACAATGTGACAAGGGAATTCACTTAATAAATAATCGTCGGCCATGAATTTCAGCTGACAACTTCTACTTCATAAGGATGGGGTTGGGGTGGGAAATGTCACAGGTTGCAGGGGGGGGGAACTAGTCAATGAGCGTTGTACAACGTCTTGACACCAGTGAACTACTTACTACCTGACCTACTCAACAAGGAACTAACATTGATTCTCTACGCCTGCACTCTTACGTATAACATCAGGAGGACACACCCAACCATCAAAAAACCACGCGGAAGTCTTGTGAGATTTCTGTGGATACAGATAAATTGCGTATTTCGTCATGTGGCTTAAGTCACATGACTTTTTCTTTTCATATTTCACTGACATAAAAAAAAAAAAGTAATTGACAGCTGATTTCCTAATTGCCTCACCCTCCCTCAATCCCTTCCACCTCCGCCCATTCAATCCATTCATAGTTTCTTCTACATCATTTGTCAATGCAGGCCTGTGAGTGAAATGTTTCTGTGAAAAGATGTCCCTGTCTTAGAGGCTTGAACAATGAGGACTTATTTTCCGTGAGAATGTCTGATTGAAGACTATGACTTTTGTATGTGTGTGTGTGTGTATGGTCCGTGAACTCTCCCAGACATCAACAGAAAGTTGGCATTTCAGGAAGAGATTATTGAAAATGGGATGGGAGGGGGGAGGTGGGTGGATGGGGGAAATAAGTTTGATTGTTGTGTTGTTTGTTTTACTCTGAAAAAGATGTACGATGAAGAAGGTATTGATTTTGATGCTGTTATAGCAGATGACTAATGACTAGTTACTGCAGAAATGATCAATGATTAATTACAGAGTAGAGATTAATTACCGGGGTACAATATTGTTGACTAGATACAGCAGATGATCTGTGAATAATCTCAAAACAGATGATTTAATGGCTTGGGTACAATACAGTTGACTAGATTCAGCAGACGATCTGTGAAATATCTCAAGACAGATGGTTAATGACTTGCACAATACAAATGTTACTAAAACCAGCACCGATGATTAATGACTCGATACCACGCACTTGAATCACGACTACTTATTCTTTACTTTTGACCTGGAACTCTGGGATCGTCCTTTTTTGATTACTCAGTACTAACTCATACGTTAATTTAATCTCAGTATTGAAGTATAAGTTTGTTGACATACTCTGTATATAAAAAGGAAGAATTATATTGGGTTTTTTTCCCGTTAACGTTCGATTTAAAAAAAAAAATGATAATTTGTGTTTCAATACAAAAAGATTAGCTCCACATTTATTGGTGAATTCATTTACGTTCTTAAATAAAATGTCTGGCTCTGTTGTCTTAACTCAAGGGTCTACCCTTTACACCAGCCCCAGGGTCTCCACAAGTTGAGACATTTAAGCACCTCCCCTTCCCCACCCCCTACCCCCCCCCCACTGGTTTCCGTTGTACGCTTGACTTTATATTTTTTTACATGTTTATTGCGCAATTTTTTTTTACTAGAAAAAAAAAGTATTTGATTAAATGATCTGTTAATGTCGCGGAGATTCTAAAAAACAAACAAAAAAAGATTTTGAAGAGGAAGAAGGCATAAGAATGTTTCTAATTGCCTTTCATTGCAGACATTTTTTTTTAATCTTGTCCCATATTGGCTTGTTCAACTGTCGTTATTGGAGATCACTTCCTGTCGGGTCAGAACGGGGTCAAGTGGTTGATGCAGATGACCTTCAACTTGAATTACCCGTTGGAGAAGTGAGGTATGCGAATCGATGGGCGCGTCCTCTGAATCACGGCTGACCACAACCATGTGGTCAGCTGGTTGTTTGGTCTATATTTTTTTGTTCGTGATGGAGAGTTAGATGAACTTTCAACCCGAAGCTATTTTTAGTCTATGATTTCCTTTTCAAAACGTTCCCTGTCAAAACGTGTGGTGCTTGCCTATTGTACTAATACCATTGCCGAGAAACAAAAAGTTCATCGTTTTGCTTTGAATCGTCAGGCCCTTTCACATCTGACACCGGCGCGCACACACATATAAACGTTCACACATTCACATACTCGCTCACACATACACTGCTAATATACAAAAGTCTACTGGAAATAAAGGTACCGGAGCTCCGTCATGTAATAAAGAAATAACACTAAAATATAGTGTATTCCAGACAGTAATATACTAATATTTAAAAGTCTACGGGAAAAAAAAGGTACCGGACCTATTATTTATGTCGGTCGTGTCATAAAGAAATAACACTGCAACATACAAAAGTCTACGGGGAAAAAAGTGGTGCCGGAACGATGTTCCGGTGCGTTTCGCCAGAAAAAAATTGCACTTCATACAGCCACCACAAATAAACACTACACTCCGAAAATCGCTTAAACATAATAACACATCCTACTCTGCGTAGTTTAATTTCATGTGCACGAATAATGAAGCCCATATATGATTATACTAGAAGGCAACCATTAATTGAGATTATTTATTCAAATAAACAGATATCTATACACGTTAAATTAGTTTCGATTTAGTAAACTAAAAATTTTTACAAAGTTTGAAGAAGACAAAAAGAATCCAATAAAACTTAACTTCCTTGTCATACAACTATGATATTGATCTGTTTATGCAAAAAAAATCGTATATATTAGAAAAGATGCTGTAATGTTATTATTAACATTCAAAAAAATGGTAACCTGACGAAAAAGTATTTTTATTAATTACTGAATGTTCATTTCAGAAATCTATCCAAGAATTTTTTTTTTAATTCAAGGTTTTAAGAATTGCTACATGTGCTGTAAGAATCAGTGTGAGCCGAAGAATGTAGTGACTTTTATAGTTCGTTAATTACCTCAAGTTTTTATGATTTTGCGGTCTCAGAAGAAGTCATTAAGCGCACATTACCTGCTCACGTGTTTAGTAGTAGACTTTATCACTAGCTGACATGCAATGCAAGTGAGCTGACCTAAATTTTGGTACTCTCCACCTAAACAGGTTAATGTCTGTGATATATTATCAGTGCCAGGTGGAAAGAGGGTATTTCCACGGTAGATTCAGTAGACTAGACGGGGCTTGATGTCAGCTGTACCAGACAGGGCTTGATGTCAGCTGTACTAGACAGGGCTTGATGTCAGCTGTACTAGACAGAGCTTGATGTCAGCTGTACTAGACAGGGCTTGATGTCAGCTGTACTATACAGGGCTTGATGTCAGCTGTACTAGACAGGACTTGATGTCAGCTGTACCAGAAAGGGCTTGATGTCAGCTGTACCAGACAGGGATTGACATCAGCTGTACTAGACAGAGCTTGATGTCAATGTACTAGACAGAGCTTGATGCCAGCTGGATAAGTAATAATATATACCAGGGGGTATTCACGCATGGGATCGCTGAGAGCCGCGGTATTTAGTAGAGCGGAAAAAATATTTCAAGAGCCGACCCAATTAAAAATTCAACCGACAATTGTGAAACAAAATTTTAAAAAATTTCGAATGAATTAGTTCCGGAAGTCAAACAATTAGCACCTTATTTTGAAGTGGGGTTTTTTTTTTCTATTTAAAACACTTTTATTTAGCTCCCTTGCAACCTTTCTGTAATGTGTAATTCTTTCCTTGAAAGTTAAATTTACTTGTGTTTATCTGGCAACTTGTCCAATGCTTATTTTAAATGATCTGTTAATGTCAAGGAGATTCTAAAAAAAAAAAGATTCAGAAGAGGAAGAAGGCATAAGGGCTTTATTTTCCTTTTTTTTTTCTAAATTTAATAACACCTTAATGTATTTGTTAATCGATTATTCTACATTTGCCTTAAAATCGTTCTTATTTGGCGCAAAGAAAAAGTTCAAAAATATATTTGAGTAGGATATTTTTAGGAACGAATCAATCCATCTTGTTTATTTATAGAAAGAAATATTTTTTTTCGGAACTTGAATTATTCGGAATTCAACCTTTTTCCGATGAACATTTAAAGCTTGCATTCTTAGGCATAGATGTTGTTTGTTTTTTTTTAAATATGCCTTGGTTCATATATTTATTTTTTCGATTTGTCAACCTTGACATAAAAAAAAAAAATATCATGTCTCATACCATCCTACCTCCTCCCTTAACATCTGGATGTCTGACACGTTCATCCCTTCATACAGACAGACGCCATGTCCAGTCGTCTGCATCTCCAGTCTATGAGATGATCCATTCATTTCCTGACAAACCATTGCGGCTTTGCCGTCTCTAGGCAAGGCAAACGGAATATTACATTTGATTCAATCGTGTTTTCAGGATTAGAAGAGCTCTGTTTAAAGTCTTTTGCTGACAGATTGTTATATTCCCGTTGAGGAGAAAAAAAAAGCAATGCATAAAACATAACAACTATAAAGAGTTATTAATAGCCTAATATTGGAGATAATATTTTGAAAATGTATATTGATGCAATACCGTGGACAGTCGTTGACAAATAGAAGGTCTTCGGTGGTATATAAATGGCCCCTAGCCAGACCCGTAGCCAGGTCAAAGTAAGCAGGGGGTCACCAATACCCAGCAAGGGGGCAGTTTTTCTCGTTTTAGTTACTTTTTCTTTATTCTTTCCTCTTTTTCTTTGTTAAGCGGGGGGGCACTCCACACCTAGCGGGGGGAACGGCCCCCCAGTGCCCCCTTTGGCTACGGGACTGCCCCTAACAATCATCAACTTATTTACTGATATCATTTATTTATTTTTTGTTCTGAACAAAATCCTATTAAATTGGCCTGTGTGTGTCCCACTTTATATGATAGTTTATATTACATCATTGCCCACTTACCTCAACAAAACTCGAAACACTTGGAATGCCAATACAAAATTTTAAGAAAACTTTGTCTCAATAATTCGACAGTTTCTCTGATTATGAACTTTACTTTGTGTGCGAGTGAGTGAGTGAGAGAGCGCTTTAGCGCTCATAAGACATTTTTGTCACAAGATTTCACTTTGTAATGAAAATAATTTGTGTCATTTTGCACCTTTTTTTTCTAATTTAAGTTCTTAGCTTTCTTTCTTCGTTTCTAATAGATGAACATATTGAAGTCAGAATTCAAATCTCACAATTGTCTCTTTATTATGAACTGTATTAAGTGCAAAGTATTTACCTAAAAAAACGGAATTTTATATTCATCAATAAATATGAGAAACCGGAAATCAGTTCTCATTGACCTCAATTGTGACACCCCCTACTCCCGTGAAACATATAGACCTTACACATAAAATCTGTTCATGCATAATAGAGTCTTGTCCCACTATAAAGAGTCATATAGGACCTATACAAACTTCATCAGTTATTAAAACAATCCTTCTATTTGATGAAAAAGTGTTGTTTTAAGCAGTTATTGTAAGTAAACCTGTCCATATCATTACCAAATGTTTGAAACTAAGAGTTCTATTTGTTTCTTTTAACACGCTAAAAGAGAATTCATGTAATAACGAGTTATATATTACACTAAAATAAATAAATATGTTGTACATTGTTTTTTTTTTTTGAATGAATAACTTTTTAATAGTCTGTATAATTTACATACATTTTCTTTCTTTTAAAACATGTATAATATACATTGTGTGTATATATATATATATATATATATATATATATATATATATATATATATATCATATTTTAAAAACACACATAAATATAAATAGAAAATGTCTTCAAGTGCTGAATTACTTCCACAAATATACAGAGATTGAATACTTGGTACTGGTCTTACAAAGTACCTCTACTCGGGTATTACTCGGACTTTTGTTCGTACTTGTACTTTTGTTCGTACTTGTACTTGTGTTCGTACCCGTACTTGTGTCTGTACCCGTACTTGTGTTCGTACCCGTACTTGTGTTCGTACTTGTGTTCGTAGCGGTACTTGTGTTTGTACTTGTACTTGTGTTCGTACCCGTACTTGTGTTGGTACCCGTACTTGTGTTCGTACTTGTACTTGTCTGGTTATTACTGGGAACATCTCTACAAATAAAGTACTTGGGTAGATATAAACAGTTGCTTTAAATTTTAGTAAGAAAACTCTGGGTTAGGGAATTTTTCTCAATATCGACTTAGCAATGTTTTTATTATGTTTTATTTTCTTTAAGCCAACTGCTCCGATTTTAGCAGTGAGAGATTTTGAGTGTTTAAAATTATTATCTCTGAATTTGTTTCTTACGCTTTACGTGTGAGCAAATACAGCTAACATGTCATGGAAATATTTTATGGCAAAGTGATGTCTTTTTTTATCAAATGTATTTGTGGAAACGAAATAGCAGTGGAAAGTCTGACATTGGAAGGTGTCCAGGACACAAATAATTATATATATACACCACATTAGTCATTTACAGTATTTGAAACGATTTCATCAAGATATGAAGATAAACATCTCCAGACAGGACACATGGAGCATTACGACTGGTCAAAAATATTGGGTGGACATTTTAGCTTGTATCTGTGAGACAGAGTTGTGCAGGCATGGTTGGTGTGTGTGGACAGTGTTGGGGAATTTTTTTTAGCACCCCAGAGCCCTGTGTTTGATTATGTGTCTCTCAAACGTCAGTTAAATTATTAATTAAACTTGGAATTCATTTTTTTTTGTAGCTGCTTTATCTGCCACTTTAGACACGTTTCATTAATCAATATATTTCTTGCGCAAGAGATATCAAAAATATCATAGCAAGGATGTTATTTAATAAAAATAATTAATGTCGCTCACTTTTTGTACCTATTTCTTCTGATTCTGACCTGTTTATATAATTTTTTTTTAAATTGTTGCCTTAATCCGCTTTTCTTAAAATTACTTTTCTTAAAATTTTTTTTCTTAAAATTACTTTTCTTAAAATCACTTTTCTTATAATTACTTTTCTTAAAATTAGTTTCTTATAAATACGCCCTCTTATGTTCAGTGATAACAACAAAAGCTATACCAGTGTTCGATATAACTGTAGGCAGATACATTGCTACACTCATATATATATATATATATATATATATATATATATATATATATCCTGTTTTAGCTTTTTTTCTCCGAATATATATTGTTAACTGTTGACTTAATGGTCATTTCCAGTGTTCCTCTTTATATCGCAGGAATAGGTCTGTGCAGTCTGCTGCTGAGTCTCGCCAATACGTCATTCTCCAACACACCCGCTGCCTGGGCACTGTATTATTTTTACCGTGCCATTTCTGGAAATATGCCCTTCCGGAAAGTGATCCACGGTAAGTCGATAATAGGCCATATCTGTAAATATGTTTCATAAAGAAATTGAGCC